>JAGFZM010001279.1:6188-36289 GCA_017657215.1 Limnothrissa miodon
CAGCCAGCCAGTCAGTCACTCACTCACGCCGGCGGAGATGGGTTAAAAACAGACACACACACACAGAGAAGGAGCCAGAGACTTAAAAAAAGAAAAGTTGAAACAATCAGATCGCTACCGGCTTCCTCTCTCATCTGATGCCAATCCTGTTTGCCAGAGCGAACAATCCACAGAGACAATAAAAACAGTACAGAGAGAGAAAGAGGAAGAGAAAGAGAGAGAGAGAGAGAAAGCTAAGGAAGAGCGCTGACAGGAGAAGAGGAGACTTTCTGCGTGTCTTGCATTCCCCTTCCCTGCCTCTCTAGTTCCTTGCATCTTTCTTTTCCTCTGCAGTCTTTCACACTTGCTTGCTCTCACACTTACTCTCTCTCTCTTTCTCTCTCTCTTCCTGCTCTGTCTCTTCTTTTTCTCAAGTTACTCCTTCCCCTCCTCTCGCCCTGGTCTTTATCTCTATCTATCTATCTTGTACTGCCGAATATCATCGCCCATGAGAGGCTGGGGTGATGGGAGGTGTCTCTGCCCCTCTCCGCTTCTTCCTATGCATTTGAGTCGATCACAAGCCTGTTCAGGCAGGGAGGTCAATGATGTGGTGGAGGACACAGTGTCAGGGCTGCTCCTCCTGCTTTTGTGCCCATAGAGGGAGGCTTTACACTGGAGGATATAGTCCACAGAAGCAAAACTCCATCTGAGTTAACGTGAAGGCCACACTGCACGCCAGCTCCTCCACACATAGACAAAATACTTTCTCGAAAAAATGTCTTGTGATCGTATGTTTATCAGTAAGCTTCTTTCCACACACTCTTTTAGACATATTTTTATATTTCACAGATTAAGAGCATGAAAAAAGCCTAAAAAAAGAATTAGTCCAAGCAACCCTGAGAACTTAAGTCTTTAATTTACGCCTAACTTGAGCTAAATATTAGGCCTGCTGATTGTTCAAAGTGCACTAAAATGGTCAGGTTTACAAACAGTGCACAAGTACGGTTTTGGGTGTGTGCCTAAATGTGGCACAACAAACATTCCAAATCAGCATTAGCAGGGACAGAATATTAGGTCAGTGGTTTTAAATGCAGGCACTCCAATCATCCCCTACTAATCTGCTTTTAATATACACATTGTGCTAATTACAGAACATGCTAGAAGCACTTGCTAAAGCTCTTCTAATTCAGGGCAGAGCAAAATTAGAGGATGAACGGCAAAAAAGTATTCCACGTGCCACCGCGGAAAACTATATAAGACTGTGGTCTCAATCTGGAGCTTCCGAAGCAGCAAAGGACAAATGAATGTCTAGTGCTGTCAGTCAGAGATGATGAGAGCAACCAAATAAAGACATTAATTCATGGCTTCTAAAATAAGCCCTGTCCCCACAGACTTATTCCTATTTGCTCTGTCACACAGTTGGTGTGGCACCTCCAGTGTGGGTTTAATGAGCTTAATCGTTCATTAACAACACAAAAGAAAAGAAAAAATAATAATTTTTGCTAAATGAAATTCAGAATTATGTTGATACCACCTTATCCGAAATGAATTTATTACATATTTACATATGTATTATATATACTTTTTAAAAGCCAAATGTCATTGTCCCCTTACACATTTTTATTATATAAGGTTTACAGCTGTTGTCTGCTAAGGGGTAGCTGACTAACATTTGCGAGTAAAAAAATGTTTAACCCAAACACATTTTAATGGGTTGTAATTGGAATGTAATTTTGGGAAAAGTCATTACTTCGGTGGTATAATTTCGGTCACATAAGATAAATAGTTTCACCTGAGTCTACATGATTTAGCCTACGGCGCTCTTTAAGAGGTTTGATCAAATGCGCCTCGCTCATGAAATTAGCGTGTATCAACAGCGCTGTTGACATTTATATGGATTTAAATAATCTATTTAAATTCAAGTGACTGCTAGCATGAGGGGTAGGAAACGTTACAGTTTGCATTATGCATTGAAATTTAATTAGAAGACTAATGCGATAATTGCCGTCTGTAGATGTCTAATGATCCTGTGAAGGCGGTCTCCAACTTCCCATGTAAATGCGAATAGGCTAGAATGCAACTAGACGAAATTAGTCAAGACCAGACATATCAACTGGCTCCGCCAATACCGATAGGGATTTGCACGCTTATTTCAGATGTTATGGGCTATGGTCGGTCACAATGTCACAATGTCAGCACTACAGAAATGTGAATGCTTGTAACGTTACGCACATTGCAGCGAATGTTAATGGATGAGTTGTAGAAGACCAGATCCAACACGATGCAACAAAGTAATCGGGAGCCCATACATTGTAGCGCATAGAGAACTGATAGATCACGCGTTGCGTTCATAATGTGGTAAGCTGTGCGCCTCAACGAATGAACAACCATTCGTTTGAGAACTGCGCAGATTTTAATTCATTCATTGGCATGAAATGTGTTTATTGCAGAGTCGTGGGCTGCAATGGTTTGTAAGAATACATCAAAACAGGGTGGTAAAAGATCGGCTAGTCAAATCCAGGCAGCAACCCCCGATAAACCACAAAGGGCCCGTTAACACCGCCAGAATTAAATAATTTCGTCTTGGAAAAACTGAGCGGCAAAGCTAAGGTATCCCTCTCGAAGACCCAGCTGTCTTACCGGTTGCTGCTTATGGCGAACGGCCGCCTTTCCCAGTGGTGGCTGAGGATGTCTTCGCTGGAAACCGCTTTTCGGATACTCGCTGTAGGCTTTGTTGATACCGATTCGGTCTCGCTTCTCTCTGCCGTTGCCACCGTCTTCCCTGTCTTCCCCCGTGTCCAGGCTACTGAAGTTCCATACAATAAGTGTCTGGATCAGTAGCACAGTAAGTGCCGCTATTAAAGCAGACCGTGATCGCCGAGCCAACTTACGGGCACACAGACTGCCTACCATCTTCACGCTGTAGCAGCGAGGTGCCACTGCCGAATACCGACAGTAGCCTTTGTGGTTCAGCGACTGGGAAGGAGCGCGGAGAGTGCGAGAGAGAGGCGGGGGGAGAGAGAGAGGTTGGTTGGTTGGCAGAGGCTTGAAATGAGGAGAGAGGAGGGCGATCTGCTGTGATTGAGAGAGTTTAGAGCCCCCCTGTGGCCAAGAGGGGATATTGCACCTGAAATTGACAATGGGAGCTGGCTGTTATCCTGCTAGTGTTATCCTCTCACGCGCACCTTTTGAAAATTCTCTTACAAACAGTTAACAATCTGAAAGCTAATGCTGTTTAATTACAGAATATGTAGAGCTAGCGAGTTTTCGGTTTGCGTTATTGCCTTTGGCCTGCTCATTTCGATATGGACCTGGCCTGCTTTCTAATCAGGTTATGATCCATTTATTAGAAGCAACAGATGAGGCTGTCTTGTGTTGAATATGTGAGCTTTGTGGCATGAACAGTTTGGGCATAGCAGGCCTTTATATCCATGGTTTTAACTGTGTGTGTGTGTGTGTGTGTGTGTGTGTGTATGAGTGAGTGTGTGTATTAGTGTGTGTTTTGTGTGTGTGTTATTGTTAGGCTGAACAAACGTCTGAGATTTCTGGGGACAGTTCCTGATTTTGGTAGTCAGATTTTAGTCAGAAGTTGAAATATTTATTTTTGTAATGATATTAGCTGTAGAAATATCAGTGTTGACGTCCCAAGAAAAAAACAGGGAAATGTCCTCAACATGCAATCAGAGGTCTAGTAACCTAGTAAGTGTGTGTGTGTGTGTGTGGTTGTGGGTGTGTGTGAGAGACACCACAGGACATGACGTGACTTCCATTGTAAGCATAAAGTAATCAACCAACATGACAAGACACAAGGTGGACCTCAGTCTGAAACTGCACTAGGGTGGGTAGATCGCATAGGAATCATCCCTCAACCTGTTTCTCCTTACACCATGTGACAGGAGCGCTTGGTGACCACGGGAATACACACACATGTTCGCTTCTTTTACCTGCTGTCTTGCCTCGGCGGGATCCCAGAGGCAGATGTCAGAATGGTGTTTGGGAAACATGGATCAGTGTTACTCGAGCGGAGGCTCACGGGCGGCGGTGTTTGCCACTCTGACGCGGGCCGTCATTAAACTTGAAACAGCTGCTGCTCAGCCGACGCTTTCCATAATTCACAAGCCTCGTAGAGATTGAGGTCGAGTGGCTTTGATGAATAAAAGAGGGAACGAGGCGCTTGTCCTGCAACGGTTTCCGCCTCCGAGCGCTGAAATGTGAAACGTCGCTCATCGCATACTTGGGCCGGCGTAGAGTTAATGGACCGAGCTCGCATTGTGTAGACACCGACGGGGGGATTTTTTTCTCTCCCTCCCTCGTTCTTTTGTGCATGGCATAGCTCTGCTGTAGAACAATAGGTCTGTGAGACCCTGCACTTGGCCATGCAAGCAGGGGATGTGGGCCCCGGAGCAATGTTCTCTCTCTCTCTCTCTCTCTCTCTCTCTCTCTCACACTCTCTCCCTCTCTTTCTCTCACTTCCACATGGAGAGGAAGGCCCAAACAGGAGCTGCTGGTCTCCTGTTTCTCAGCTACAGTCAAACAACAGCAGGCAGACCGATTCTGATAGGCCACTCTTGTCCACAGCTAAGCGCCTCTTATCTGATGGCAAAAAAAATGCCATGGACACAGAAACAGAGAAAGAGAGAGAGAAAGAGGCACAGTCAAGCACAAGAGGAGTGTGAAGAAAATGAGTGGCATATTTCACAACTGAATGCGTTTCTTCTCGAACAAACTCGTACTCATAATCCAAAACCTCTCACTCCGGTTTTCACGCTTTACCTGCTGTTTAGTCTGACTCAGACAGCAATACATCTTCCGAGCTCTCGAGTCTGCTACTACAGCTCTCTCAACCCCAGTCTGAGTGGGCTAAAATGCATTAGGAATGCACTCTTACGCCTTTGCAGCTATAAGTAAATGATCGCCATAATTGAATGTTGACGTGCTGGCTCTCTCCAAAGAACCCTTATTAAGGACTAAGTGAGTTTTACAGCGCAGTAAATGTTTAACGTATTGAAATGGGAGGAGACAGGCATCGTGGCTCGATAGCACTGGGCATGCCACATCATCAACCGAGCCCAGTCGACTGTTAGTCAAAGAGAGAGAGAGAGGGAAAGAGAGAGAGAGAAATAGAGAGAGAGTGGGAGTACGCATGTCGGACGGTAAGCGCTCAGCCAACTCATACACGAGTCATAGGAAATGCCACTGGTGAGCGTATAGGCCATAAGGCTCGGCCGGCTGGCGGTGAGTCATTGGCTGCGATTCTATACATTGTGGTTCCACAGCAGGCCACATCTGTTGGTGGAGAAGAGATGAGAAGAGAAGAGAAAAAGGGTGAATCATCGCCAGGGCCGAACCCCTGGCTTGCAGTGCCAGGCAGACCAAGGAAGAGAGAGTGAGAGGGAGAGAGAGAGGTGATAGAGAGGAAGAGTGAGAGAGAGAGAGTGAGAGGGTGACTTCTAGAAGAGAAGGGAATCTGTGACACACATGCTACCGTGGGGAGATGATGTGCGGCTCCAAATGATCCGCCCTACAAATGTGCCCCCCGGGAAGCGTAGAGCCACAGGCACTCAGTGGGAGAGAACGAGGAGGAATTCATCCGCGAGCGGGCAGACACGTACAGATGGGTGGATGGGGAATTGGCACTGGCATACGCACGTCGGCCCCATGGGACAACACCCCCAGAGTCACCGCTCTCCCTACACACCCTCTCTTCAAAAACAACCACTCGTACATTCGAGGGAGAGATCATTTGTCCCGTGGTGGCATCACATTCCTCCAACGCTTTTTCCAAAAAGCTCTCTCGTTTGGCCTTAAAGCAGATCCTGGTGGATCTGGTGGAGTGTACGTCAAATGAAGGGCTTAGTGTCCTTGCCCTTCTAAAATCCACCTCAGCCACCTATCCAGATCTTTGGTGCAGTATCAGTATCGGGGTATATAAAAGGGACCCATAATGCAGCGGCAGCTTCTCTCTCAGGTATGTGAACAGCGCTGGACTCCAGCCAGATGGATTTGCACTCTCTATTCGCCTTGACTGGGCCTCCAGCTGGATGTTCAGTGACTAAGCCCTGCACCATATTAGGGTTGATATACTGACATGATACTTTTGTACGCGACACAAGTGTCCCATTTGTAATGGCTGCTGAAGCTGGTGGACACAGAAAGCCTTTAACTCGTCACTGAAAACAGGTTGAAGCTTGTTGCTGTTTACATTTCCTTCTTGAAGTCTTATTGGTCGGGGTAGATCGATGCCAGCACTGATGCCCCCAGAGGATATCCATTTTGTTGTTGGCACATGATCTTCCTTGGCCTCACCTTTTCGGAAAAGCTGTGGCTGTTTCAAAAGCTTATAATGTGACACACACACACACACACACACACACACTTTCATGCTGGATACATACATACAGTACGTCCACAAGCATACAGCATATCATGAAAATACAGAGAGATCATGACATCAAACGCACAAAAAGCCCACACAGACCTCAAAACTACTGAGGAAGAACCTTCGTTCTGAGAGGTGTTTGGCTGTAACGCCTACAAGGATTGGCACCGGCCTGGTGTAGAGAGAAAGAAAGAGAGAGAGAGAGAGAGAGAATAAAAGAGGGAGAGAGAAAGAATGATAGAGAGTGAGATGAGGGAGCAGCATGGAGACCTCATTGAGAGCGCTCTGGGCTGGATGCGGGGATGGATGTCTGTTGGCCATAACTCTGTCACGCTCCTCCCGGGGAACCTCGGCTGCGGCTGATTTATTGCATCGCTTACCGAAAGTGCGAGATTGAAGACTGCCGCACGTTTGCCATCACTGCCCTGCCACTGACCTTGACCCCGGGGTCGCCTAATGGGATGTCATCCATCTGATGCAGATGCTTCTTCACGCACATCTGTCAATATCGATGCATCTCCAGCAAGCCATTCCCATTGACCTGTGAGAAAAGGAGGGGTGTGTGTGAGTGTGTGTGTGGGGGTGCTCTGCACATCGTTTCCTCACAAGACATAATCTCAACTACAGCATAATAACCGCCTTCATGCCAAGGATATCATTAGTCAATTACGTAATGAGTGAAATCGCCTGTAGTTTGAATGCTGCGGTGATTGGATTTGTTTTGTTTCTGTATGGCTTTCATCATGACAAGTGAGCTAATGATTTCTACGCTGATTTTTTAATCAAATGCTTAAGTCTGCCACGTTTCGGAGATAATGTGGAAACCGTCAGGTGAGGAGGGGGGCAAAGAGGTGAGCAAACTGAGAACACGAGTGCCACTTTCCCCTACAACAAGGTCCGATTTTTCACCATGACATCTAAAACAGCATCACTTGGTTTGTGCAAAGATGGAGAGATCAAACTTTTAAAACACCCAAAAGCATACATTAGGTGTCAAACACTGGCCCTCTGTGTAATTAAATTTGGCCCACGAGATCATATCACATGTGTAAAAGAGCTAGTCTGCCAAAGTGCATACACCTCTAATACTAAGTCTCTGAATGCTTTGTTTGTGCATTGGCCTTTCGTTTGGGATCACCAATGATGCCTCCTTCTCTGTTGACAGTCATTAGCATTAATGCTACCAGTCAGCTTGGACAAACTTAACACACCCCTCCCCAAACATGACCAAATGAAAGATGGAAAACAGGAGCTTTCAAGAGAGGCTGGAGGCAGATTGGCCCGCAACTTCGTCCCACTGTGAAATAGAGTTTGACACCCCTGTCCAAGAGGTTGTCACATACGTGTCTTGAAAAATGATCCCATTCCCAAATATGTTTGGTGGGGTCCACTGTCGGTTGAAAAAAGTCCAAAATTTTTCTCAGGAGGGTCTAGTTGAGCTTTGATACTTTGGGAGTCATTGTCCTGTTGGTAAAATGAATCCTGTTCCACTGCTCTTTAAATGAGAAGGGCTTCTTTAAAAGGGGCTATCTATCCTCCCCAGCCACCAGACTTCAATCCTATTGAACATCTTTTGGAAACGTTTGAAAAGGAAGAAGCCAAAAAGGAAGTGTGACATTGCAAGGCTGAAGCTCCGAGGAGCACAATAAGTTTAAACCCTGTAGAGGATGGAGAAATCAATTCTGGACCGGGTTCACACAAACGGACAAAACATAATGTAGAGGAAAACCTTTTTAGTGTACATTTGAGTGTAAATGTGATTAAATGTTAATGTTTGAAAAAGACCCTGAAATGAAGCTGTTGTCTGTGGAGTAGTTGATCTCCAAGGGCATCAGAGTCAGCATAGAAATTACATAAGTAAGGGATAATGGCAGACAATGTGACCCGTTCCTCTGCCAAACCATTCATTTTATATAACTGGTCTCTTTGAAGGTCAATATCCAGCTTATCTCACATTTGTATATTTAGGATATATATTTTTCTACCTACAACTTCATGTGCATACCTACAAATCATGTGCATTAACTATAACAAGCCTGTAGCAATTAAGGGTTAAAGGACATTGAAATAGTGCCTTCAAGAGTGTGTAGTTGCCATAGCTACAATGCCACATTGCTGTGCTCTTTATTTTACCCAGGCGTGGTTGCATTCGTTAACTTCGATTTGTTTGTTATGGTTACCATTCATAAGTACATTGATATGGAACAGTGATTAAAAATTATATATTGGATTTACTTCAAGGGAAGCCAGTTGTATGAAATAACGGCCAACCCATTAGCTAATCAGAAAAGAGAATTCCATTATTAGGAGAGATAATCATATATGGTCATGCATGGGAGACTATGGAAGAATCTATTGTATATATCTGTGCATTAAGATTTAAGAGTTGTCGAATAATAGATAGAAAGATAGATACACGCAGATATACCTACATGCTTTATTTATTTCTGAGGTCATAAAAAATTAAATGTGTGTGATGACTATTTTATGTTTTAATCAATGGCCAGTTTCTGTCCAAAGTCTTTTCATTGTCAGTTCCATCACACTCTCGGAAATTTTATTCAAGGCAATATGTTGTGACCTTAGCCTATGCTAAATGAGATTCCAGTAAGGCTTGTCCTCATCCCCAGGTCTGGGCCTCTGGAGGGTCCAGCGGTGATGAATCTGCCGAACACTATTACACCTGCGCTCCTGTGAGGCAGATTCCTCCTCCTCCTCCTCTGTGTCGCCGTGGTTGTCAGAGAGCAGGGCAGCCGCTCCCAGTTCTGCTCTATTTAGGAGCTGCCTGTCAATCATCCCTCTCAGCCCTGTGACCCACCTCCACAGAGTCTGCCCACCTGGGCAACTGCTAGGGCTCACTCATGTGGCTGATGGGGAATATAAGGGACTCAGTGGCCAAGGGTGTTCACCCCCGAACCCCCCCCCACCACCACCACCAACACACACACACACACACACTCACTCGCACACATGCTGGCAAGTTCCATGAGGAAGCCCTCCCACCTCCAATTTCCCCCCTCGCAGTGATCCAGAACCTCAGCATATTTCCCATAATACACTTGCGCAACTCAGTCCAACTCACGGCCCACCCTGACTGGACCTCATTAGAGTGGTAAAAATAGTCACCAGGAAAGGTGGAGGACAGGTGGAGCGAAAGAAGTGGGGGAAGAAAAAAAAAAGGAGTCAAGAGTGAGAAAATGGTTGTCACTGTGAGAGAGAAAAAAAAAAGTTGGAGAGCGTGAGAGAGAGAGTGAGAGAGAAAGAGTGAGGGGGGAGGTGCGGGAGGTGGGGTTGTGGGGTGGGGGTGGTCTGTGCAGAGTGTGGCAGCCAAGATATTCTCACTGGAGCCCTCACGGTTCAACAAAGCAGGTTAGTGCAATTAAATAGGCGTCAGCTGCCGACGCTGATTAGCATTCTCACCTCGCCTTGCCGCAGCACCTTTCGCCTTTCAGAATGAGCAAGAACACGCGGCCCGGCCCCGCGTCTTCATGTCAGGAGACGGCGGCGGTGGTGGCGGTGGCAGATCACGCTCATGCTTCTCTCTTCTCTTCAACCCCCCCCCCCCCCCTCTCTCTTTCTCTCTCTCTCTCTCTCCTTCTCTCTCATTTGTTGGACCAGTTAAGCAAATTCAGGTTGGCAAAGATAAGTGGCGCCGGAACGAAGCCATCATACAGCAATGTCATGGCTTGTTGATCCAAGTTTAATCACGACTGGACTCTCCTGCTCACGCAGCATCTGTCTGCAGGATTACATGACAGCAGGGGAAGGCTGCAGAGTCACACTGATAAGCCTTCAGTATCACAGAATGTGTGTGTGTGTGTGTGTGTGTGGTGGGGGTAAGTGTATGTGTGTTATTTTAACATATCTGTAGGAGGGAGAGTGGTAAGGTTGTGTGAGGCGGTCATTATTGTGGAATAACTGACAGGAACCTGACACCTGTAGAGGACAGGGAAGGGACTTACGTTATTACATGACACTTTGGGATGCTGCCGAATGCTTAGACAGCTTGATATTCTTTGCAACAATCCGTAATTGAGAAATCATAAGCTGAAGAACGTTGGTGAGTCAGTAGGCTACAACAGTTTTTATAGCTGTTGCTGGTGCCCAATCAAGAACTGGTTCTGTATATTTTGACAATGACAGGGGCTGGAATGGCACCCTGAAGTAGCTGCTCCCAAAGTTGGGTGGTGCTATGGGTGGAGATTTCATTGACGCCGCTATTTTAACTATTCTAACTGCAAGCTAAACAGTAAACATGCTCGGCCCTAGTGGCAAAGAGATTTTAGAGAAGTCTTCCATTACCTTACCACTTTTTTTTTTATTACATACCAAGTCCAAAAGGCCTTCACCTAAAAATAAGCGAAACTAACAGATCTGTGGGCTTTTTACGATTTTAAAAGGGATACAATGGTATACAATGACAAGTATATATAAATACCTTAATGGTTGCTAAGAAACAAGTCATATCAAGTCAGTGCTTATTTTTTATAATTTCAATCATACCCACTATATATAGTGAAATATCCCGAGCATTTAAGCCAGGCAACAGACAACAAAAGACAGGGCATAAGTAGACATTGTAACAGAGCGTTGATATTTATACTGTAGAACGGTAGAAAATCTTGTGATCAATGTGTCTAAATACAAATGTTTTTCTGCTTTAAAATGTTGGGCATTTTGTATTGCCGTATTTTCTGTTGGACTAAACTTTCACTGATCATCAAGAGCAAGCATGGCAAGTTGAAAGATAATGTAGGCCTACATTGATCTCATACAGACCACACAGCTATTCTGACAGATATTGGTCCTTTAAAAATGTATTATGTTGAGCCAACAGCAACAAGTAATACTGACCCAGAGGTACACATTTTACTGATGTACTTCTTTAAGGGAAAGCCTGGCTTCCAGTGCAATCTTAAAGCAATCATGTCGCGTGTGGGAGTGGGGAGGGGAAGGATGCGTGTATGTTTGTCTGTATGTATATGTGTGTGTGTGTGTGTGTGTATGTGTGTGTTTGTATGTATGTATGTATGTATGTGTGTGTGTGTGTGTGTGTGTGTGTGTGTGTGTGTGTGCGCGCAAGCAATCTCTCGTCTGCTCCTTTGTCTCCCCTGGCACCGTGGCCTTCCCTTCGGCATCCTCCGTCTCCCTCTCCCAGATGGAGGTCATTACCCCTCTCATCTGAGCGTGTGTATTTGGGATAACACAGATCGATGCTCCCTGTAAATGCCAGTGTGGTCAGAGCACTGGGCCTCTTTACCGGCGAGTCAATAGCAGTCCGCGCGGGGAGTTAGGGTAGAATTCATTGGACATGGTAGACAATGGTGATCCCGGAGATGGACGATCAATGGCGCTTATTTCACCATCCGTCACCCCAGCGGACGCGGTTTTTATGGGGGGGCCCCTGGCCGAAACACAGACGACTGCCGCCGCCTTCACCACTTCATTTCCCTCGAAGCCTTCGACTCAGACCAGCGGATCGACCGGCGATTTGTGGCTAAGGCCTCATCTGCAAATAAAGAGCAGAGAGATTGGGGTCCTGTTAAGGGAATGAGAGAGACTGAAAAACAACTCTTCTCTGTCAGGTTCCTGTCTTAGTCACACAACCCAGCCTGTGCATTAGGCATAACACACACACAATTACATTTTCACTTTCAGCACTTTTGTTCTGCATCAGTGCAATTTTTCTTCCAGACGAGAGTTTTGGAATAAACAGGTATGCTTCCCACAGAGGGGAAAACACATTTAAACAAATGTTTTTTTTTTCTCCTTAACATTTGTAACATTGTTTAAGATTGAATGCCACTGCCTCCCTGCTGAGGGTCACCCCTGCCTTCCACTGTCTGATCCTGCATCTCTGGCTTCCTGGGCGGGCTGCCTTCAGCTTCACAGATGACCCTGACAATATTGATACAGCCTCCAACTGGCCCCTGGTTTGACTGTGCCTAATGACATGGGACTATATCCTGGGATTCTAATGGTACTCCTATATTACTTTATTTATACCAAAATTTTCTTGTAATGTGTATCTAATGGAATAATAGTGGACTACTCACCATCTGAGAGACTGAAAACCTGCCCTAGGCAGTTGGGCTAGCCTCTTGAGCCGTTGGAACTGCCCAAGGTTTCTTCCTTTACCTAGGTAAAAACAGAAAACGCTGCTAGGGTTTTTTTCCTTGCCCCTGTTGCTCATTGGGCTTCTTGTGTTAAGCGCTTTGTGACATGCCTTTTGTAAAAATGAGCTATATAAATAAAATTGAATTGAATTGAATCAAGAGCTTGTAGCATTAAACACTTGATAACACTATTGATAACACAAATATTGATACCACTATCTATCCTGTTAAGGAGCGTATGTGATTAGAATGTTATGGTACACAAACCAAGAGGTTCACTATGACATGACCTTAACAGATTTTTTAAAAAACAGAATCATGATACTATCTATGAACCAAGTATTTTCCCATTTATTAAGACTTATAAGTAATGACATTAGTGTCCTGTCTATTCATATTCTAATGACTGTACTTATAAGGTCATTCTTTTATAAATACTTATGCATATATTAAACACAATATCAATATATTATAAAAATAAAAGATAAATGACATTAGTTTTTATAACTGTTATACATTCAAATGACTGTCCTTAAGGCACTATAATGTTTTCTTTTACATTTCAAAGGGTCACAAAGCATGAGAAAGCTTTAGTTTGTTAACTGTCCATTCATATGCCAAATTGTTCAGTGTCAGGTTCAATGCATACTGAAGGTAAAGTCAGATAAACACATTTAACCTATTTAAATAGTATACCCCCTTTACAGACAATAAGTAAATGATGTGTTTATGTGGATAATTTCGCTGGTATCAACAGGTCTAAGAAGCATAATAGGCTTTGACTAAATGCTTATATGATTAGCCTACGCTATCTCTTCTCTAACATTCAAGTAAAATAAGAACACATTGACAGCAGACCAGATAAAATGAACTAACTTTTATTTTTTAAATCAAGACTTTGGGAGTCTTTTTGCCAGCTCTTCTGCACAGAATACGCCACAATGTTTATGTTACAATGTTACAAACACAGAAAGCAAGTATTTCTCAGGCACTGGCGTTGACATCTTCTCTGATCACTAGTCAAGACAAAGCAGCAGGGTCTTGGATTCTCGCGTTCATTTACTGGTGGAATCTTCACTAAAATGTCCCGACTTAAAAAATCTTATAAGATTATAAAATCGTACAATGTGGGGCCAGCTTAAGCATTGGTTGAATAAATAAACATGTTTTTGGAGTTTTAATTTTGGCTTTCTGAAATTCTTTATAGATTAAAATGTTGAGTGTGGGGTGGCGTGAGGAGTTTTTAGTTTAATGGGCGGCATGCGCGGTATACGCGTGGGCGCGCTATGCAGAATGTTTTTTTTAACATAATTGCTTTGTCCCTGCGAGGTATACGCGTGTGCACGTTATACACGTGTGCGCGTTATATACATGAAAACAGCGGTAAATGCACTTTCCCACCAGAGACATAAACAGAGAGGCATTCTGTCCTGTGTGCTGTGTTCTGTATGCAAAGGGCACAGTGATAGGGGGTGATGTGTGTGTGTGTGTGTGTGGAGGGCCTTCGTCCATGAGAGTTGTGCTGCTGCACCGCAGGGATGACCCAGAGCAGAGATAGCCCGCGTCAGAGGCAGCAGCAGAGCTGGGGAGAGCAGAGGGGAGAGGAGAGGAGAAAGGAGGGAAGAGGGGAGGGGAGAGGAGAGGAGAGAGGGGGGCAGGTTGACGGGACGGGGTGGTGAGGCAGAAGAGGGAGAGGGCTGTAGCCTCTGGGATTGTCCTGTTCTATAACTGACCTGAGTGTCTATGACAGGTGCGCCTGTTCAGCTCCCTCCACCATGCTTGGCTCCCACTCGCTTGTCGTTGTATGTGTGTGTGTGTGTGTTTGTGTGTGTGTGTGAGTGTCTCTGAGTGTGTATGTATTGTGTACTTACACATGAATATATGGATGTATGTATCTCTTCTGAGTGTGTGTAGCTGGTGCCCATATTATATGTGTGTGTGTGTGTGTGTGTCAGTGTGTTAATGTAAAACCATATCTGTCGTACTGGAAATCCAGTGTGTGAGGAGATTCTCAAAGCACCTAGAGGTTAAGTGCTGCTTGCGGTGGTGTGTGTGTGCATGTGTTTGAGTGTGTGTGTGTGTGTGTATGTTTGGCCTGGCCTGTGGGCTCAGTGCCGGAGCCTGCAGCGTATGTCGTGCTGCCCCAGCATTCTACCTCAGTCCCGCCGCCGGGCACAAGAGGCCTGGCTCTAGCTCCCGCTGCCCAGTCACACACACACACACACACACACACACAACACCCTGATGAAGCATTTCACTTGCTTTTTATTCTGCGTATGCAAGCCTCTGTGTCCTCGCTGCACAATAACAAAAGAACACTGAATCACTCCCTGTGTGGGGTTAGAGAGAGAGAGAAAGAGAGATGGAGAGAGAGAGAGGGGGATATTGAGAGAGAGAGAAGGAGAAAGAGAGAGAGAGAGAGAGAGGGGATAGACAGAGGGAGAGAAAGGGGCTATGCAGGGACACCACACCAGCAGCACCACCATCTCCATCTCTCCACCTTCTCTTCTGCACCCGTTTGGTCCTCTGTGTGTTGAGGGCCCGGAGGCAAGTTCTTGCTCGGCCGGTAGGCACCTGTTCCCCTGTAGTGTAATGTAACGCAACGGACCTCTGGCGGCAGCTCAGATGCTGACGTGTTTCTCCCCTCACAGGCTCTGCGGGCCAGCTGTGGTGTACCACCACCACAACCACCACCCCCACCCCAGCTCCACCACCACCACCCCCACCCTCAGCACCACCTCCACCACCACAGGGATCGGCTGCAGCGGCAGATCCCTGCTGCACACCGACGGCAATCCACAGATGACAGCAAGGCTCAGATTGCACGACGCAACAAGACGTCGGAGGTGTTGTGCAGCAAAGTGAGATCTCTTTATTTCTTTATTTCTTTTCTTTCGTTCTTTTTTTTTACTTTTCTTCTTTTTTTCTCCTCAGGATGTTTTTGAAAGGCTTCATCAAACACAGGTTCAGGGGACCTGCTGGTTTCTTTCAGTGTAATTAAATGTTCTCGCGCTCTCGAATTTTTCCATCGCATTTATGGAAAAATGTCAACACGTTTTGGCAGCGACGAGTCACGAAATTGAATATCCTTATTTGTAGGAAAGCACAGGAGGTATTCAAGTCAGCATGTGTAATTGTTTATTGTCTTATAAATGGCCATACTGAAGAAAGATGGATAAAAGTACAAATAAAAATAGCTTGTGGGCAAGGTTTACATGCAATGCAATGTGACAAAAACACAAACAACACATATTAAAAATTCCCCCTGTTGGCACAGACTCCCCTGTATGTATCATTTGTTGCCTGTTTTCCATGATAAAATCAGACCAATGGGGTATGATTTATGGTTTGGGAAAATGAACCCCATTTCAGCTTGTCATTTCATGCATGGAGATAAGTTGTGCACTGTCTTGTGTCCTGCATGTGGTGTGGCGTTTTGGAGGATGCCGGAGGAAGGGCTTGCTTCATTTCCCCTGGTTACACGATAACAAAACCCCTACAGAAGGCACATAGATGTCGATGTGGATCCTGCAGCTCGATAATGTATAACAGTTGCACAACATATATCCAGACATGGGCAAGGTCCCAGTGTCCTTTGTCTATTGCCAGTAGATATCCTTGGCTCTCTCTGTCTGAAGAGATTAATACTGTTATCTGTGTGGACAGCCTCCAGCAACCCTGTGATGGCAACCCATTCGGAGTGAAACATCTCAAACTGTAAGGGAAATCTGATTGGTGTTTGTCTGACAGACCCCCCGTCCCCATACACACACACACACACACACACACACACACATATACACACACACTGACCTGACCTGATACCGTTACCAACAAAAAAAAATCTCTATCGAAACAATCTCTCAGGATAGGACAAGCCGTGCAACATGCCATGATTCACCTTGTGCTGGAGACACTAACACATCTGCCACTAGGACCTGACGGAACCACCTGAGGAGCAGGGGCTTCCCATGCATATGGAGGTGAGGCCTGTGGGAGATGCGTGTCACTGTCAGTTACTCTCACTGCAAGAGGTCCACCGTGTTTCAGATACAAACAGCGCTCCATTACCACTGATAGAAACCCCCGACTAACCAGGCTACTTCCCTCAAAGAGATAGACGGGATAACACTGATAGAGAGAGAGAGAGAGAGAGAGAGAGAGAGGGAGGAAGGGTGTGTAAAAGAGAAAAGGAGAGAGTAAAAAATATTCCCCATCCTGACAGCAAACACCCACAGAGGACACCAGGACAGAGGACGTAGCCTCACTTACACTAAAGAAAGGAATACATAGAGAGGAAACACACACACACACACACACACACACACGGAGCTCCGAGCTGCCGAGTATGGAGTGCGGGAGAAGGACAGTGACCTCAGCAGGCCTTACTGAGCGTGTGCGGCAGGAGGTTGGGTAGGTACTCTACTCTACACAGGCCCTCGTCTCTCGTGGCCCCTCGCAACCTGCTCAGACAGATGGTAACGTGTCTGTTACATGCCTCCCTAGTGTCGTGCACACAGGCGAGAGGGAGATAGAGAGACAGAGAGACACAGGCATGAGAGACAGAGAACGAGAGCGACAGCACAAGAAGGACAGATAAAGAGGGGTGGATGCTCTCCAGCAAATGGACATTGCTGCTGGCAACCCCCACCCCCCCAAAACACACACACACACACACACACACTGGGAACAGAGAACATCATTGTTGCTTCCTGGCGACAAGAGCAACACAAGGATGGGCTACCCAAGGACACGGGGCCCTACGGGCGGAGAAGAACAATAGCCTCATCTGGATGGCGTTAAAAACACTCACATACACACACATACTGTCTCTCTTTCTGTCATAAACACACAGACACACACACACACACACTGTTCTGACTTCTTAAAACCAGCCTAGTCAGACGGCTTGATGATACTAGGCCTGTTCTTCTCTTTTGGTCTCTTGCCGTGCCTGCCATGATTGGCGGCGATCAGATATGACCAAATGTGCTTTGACACTCTGGGCTCCCCAACACCACCCCCACCCACCCTCTCCGCCCCCTGCATGTCGCTGAGGAGGCGATCTGGGAGACGTGTTCTTGAAGCCGAAAACACAATAGCTGAAGGGGTAAAAGAGAACACTCAGCTTTGTTTTTGTTGCCTTGCCCCAAAAACGCTGTCACTGGAACCCTAAGCCGCTGTACACAACACACACACACACACACACACAGTGCTTCAGAGTTTTCATTCCTCTGGTGTTGCACCAATGGTGCGGGGCTTCACAAACGGCATCAGAAATCAATTAGATGCGAGCACAGAATAACAAGCCACCTCTTGTGCTTGGCAGCTGAAAACGTGGTCATGGTGTGCTGCAATTTGTGTGTCTGTGTGTGTGTGTGTGTGTGCCACTGTGCCTGTGTATGTGTGCCTGAAGAGTGTGCCTCTCAAATTCTTTACACTGCATGCTGTGACAACTTCATACTTTGGATCAGAGATCATACAGTGTGTGTGTGTGTGTGTGTGTGTGTGTTTGTGTGTGTGCAAGGTTGCATATGTGTGTACATGCTTGCATGCATATAGAAGTGTACAGTCACACTTCATTTGGACCACCAAACAACAATCTTTAGCTGTACTAAAAATCTCTTGTACATTCTTGTCTGTTACAAAATAAATGTTATTTTTCTGCTTGCAGTATAGCCCTATAAAAGCTTTGCGAGTAGTTCAATGCAAAACCAAGCTCAGCATTCTTATTACTTACCAAGCTTAGTAGCTACTCAACACTCTAATCATTGGACATTGCAGGCCTGTCCACTTCATGCTAAATCACTGCCTGAACTCACCAATACTCTTCCAGATCCCAATGGCACTGTAAGCCTTCCCAGAGGAGGGTAAACTGTTATCGGATAACTGCCTTAAGACAACAACTTTAAAACAGGATGTAAATGTTTTTGTAGGACTAATGGACAATGGTCTAAGTACTATTTTGTATACAGTGTGTGTGTGTGTGTGTTGGCGTGTCTCTGTATGAGTGTGGGTGTGTTTGATGGTATGTCTATGTCTAAGTGTGTTGATGTGTCTCTGTGTTGGTATGTGTGTGTGTGTTGGTGTGTCTCTGTGTTTATGTTTATATGTGTGCGTGTGTGTGTGTGTGTATACAGCCCTAGCAAAGGTCTTAATGTGAGTCTACAGTGTGGGAGGGAAACATGGCACCTCTATTACACCTCTCCGCCGCCTGGTGTGTGGATGGCTGACGGCGTCGCCCTTTCTCAAGCCATGGCACCATAACAAACACAAGTGGAGCGGCAAAGGCCTGAAGGGCACCTTATCCCGTTATTAGCTCCTGAACTTTTCTCCTCTCCGCCTGCGTGCCATACTCCTTTTATTCTGCACAGGAAGAGGGGAGAGGAGAGGACAAAATTGGGACAGGAAGAGGAGAGGAGAGAAGAAAAGAGATAAGAGAAAGGAAGAGAATATGCCTGTGAAGAAGAGAGAAGAGAGGAGAAGAAAAACCCCACACAAGCCTGGCGGTAACTGGCGGAGGTGATCCAGGTCAGTTAATGCGGAAAAGGCCTGTGCTACCGTTCATTAGCCACAGTCAACCAGCACATAATTAGCCACAGCTAACGCCGGGAGAGAGAGAAAGAGAGAAAGACAGACAGAGAGAGACAGACCAGACGTAAGGGCTGCCAGCCAGCAAGACCTATTGGAGCTGCTAAACAGCTTGATTACAAGGAGGGGCAGAGACCCCGTAATTATGAACCTTTCAGCGCTGTTGAGGATAGGCCAGTTCAATACGGGCTCACCGCCGTGCTGAAGGACCGGAGAGCTGAAGAGCTTTTAGTGGCCCCGGGCTTTTTCCAGTGGCTGCAGATGGAGCTGGGGCCGCATGCTGGGCGGAACGGTTGCTTTGGCAGCCGTGGACGAACGCTGCCGATTCATGGGGTCGTCGTGGGAAGGACGCGTGCATCTGGCTTGCTCCGTGCTTGCTCCCAGCCATCAGGGTCGAAGCAGATTAAAGTGGGTTAATTCAATCCAGCAGGGCAGACCTTTCGCCTTTAACAGACCCCCTCTGGAGCCGCCACCAGTGAATTAAAAAGGTAATACAAGGTTGACGACTGCTCGTCCTCCATACAAGTGAACATACATGTACATACACACTCACATACACCATGTACAGACATTTGTGTACTGACATGTACATAAAACAATACATAGACACATTCATACATTCATACAGTAAGTCATAAACAAATACACGGACCAATAAAAATATAACCAACACTTACAAATCTGTCCAGTGGAGGCATAAAACACGTAAGGAAAAAATGCAATAAAAAAGCCACACATGTGCACATACACACACAGACACACACATACATTTGCACACATGCACGCACACACACATACACACATGCACACAAACACACTCACACACACACATACACACACACACGCACACACAGAGGGATTATTTTCCCCTGTTGTGCTCTGCACTCCTGTCAATAAAACATCGCCAGTAGGAGAGCGCCAGGGGAGAGAGAGGGAACATGTGCTCATTTCATTAGCACAAACAATACCCACATGTCCAAGCATAGGGAGCACCAGCAGCAAACTAAACAAAAAAGGTGATTTTGCAGCTCTCTTCTTGGACCCACGAGACCGACTGACACAAGAGAACAAGAAAGTCTGAGAGGAAGGAGGGAAGAGAGAAAGACAGGAAGAAAGAAAGAGAGGGAATGCAGAAGGGAGGAGGGGGTGAGAGGAAGGACAGAAGAGAGAAGGTGGGAGAGAATGAGAGAAGGGAAGAGAAAAGAGGGGAATAGTTAATGCGATGGAGAGCAACAGGTACAGGTAGGGTTGAGCAGGAAGGCTGACATCCACACAGGGGACCGCAACTACAGATATTTGGGAGGAGGAGGAAGAAGAGAGGGAGGAGGAGAAGGGGGGAAAGAGGGGGTGGGGGTCAGTGACTTTGGAGTGAATATCACCAAGAGAACCACCAAGACCTTATTATACATTAATCAAACTGTGTTTGTGTGTGTGTGTGTGTGTGTGTGTGTGCATTAGCACATACCTGTCTGTTTGTGTGTGTGTACACTCAGGGGACAGATATTTTAGAACACCACAGCGAGGACGTCCCAAGCCCTGGAGATTCCTCAAAGGCTACACACCCCTCGCTGTGCTCAGAGCTTTAGCATCCACACTGTGCACTGGAGCTCAGGGTAGCACACACACACACACACATGTACATACACGCACACACACACACACACATGTACATACACGCACACAAATACACACATACATGCACACACACACACACACACACACACATCTAGACATCATTTTTTTTTGGTCACGACCATTTCGAAAAACCACCCCGATGTAAACTAACTGGCTGATACACAGCCTATCGCTACAGCTGCCAGGTGACTGTGTAACGGTGCAGGCTGCACTGGAGCTGTCAGAACCGCCACTGTCAGCCTGCCGCCATGCATGCCAGCCAGGCTGCGTAGGGTCCTGTCATTGTGCAGTCTGTATGCTAAACTCTACGCAACACAGAGTTTCCTGTTTATCCCGACACTGGTACGTTTGTTTAACACACACACACACACACACACACACACACACACACACAAACACACATACACACACACACACACAGGCTCTCAGGAGGGTACCTGCTTACCAGCAACCTCTAGCTGCAGTTCATCTTCAAATATTTTGTTGTGTAGTTGAGGCACAAATCTACATTTGAAACAATGCCAGGGCCACTGCCTGACTTTTTTTTTTAGCGCGGGTGCACACAACCATTTCTGGGATACACTCTTCTCTCGAGAGGCTGAAGAATTTGTTTTACTGGGTGACTTTGCATGTCACTGCAGCTAACAGCCTTCTGTTGCGTCCTCTCCTCCTCCACACACACACACACACACACATACACACAAACTGGCCTGGCCCTTATGCACCTACTGGGGATTGTGACTTTTAGCAGATATAAATGGGAGCGGCTGCTTCTTCAAGGCCAGAGGCAGTGCTGAGCCAGAAGGTCAGGGAAAGCTGCTCCTGTTGCCTGGACACGATTTTAGCCAGGGGCTAGCAAAAAAAAAAAAAAAATATATAAAAAAATATCTCCTTCTCTTCCCCCCGATCTCTCTCCCTCACTCCATCTGCCAATTCCCCTGTTTTATTCCTTAGTCTGAGGAGGAGCCGCACGTAAAGCTGAACTCTCGCTCCTGGTAATAATTCAGCGTAGTCTTTAATGCATCTTTGGCATGAATTCCACCCTGCAGTTTCTTTTTTAATGCGCGCTCCCTCGAAAGCTGTGCAGCGTGGCTCGATATATGACTGAAGCGGCCGCCTAAAAATAGCCAGAGGAGATTTCTGTCTCCTTCGCTCAATCACGTCAAAAAAGACACTCTCCTTTAAATATGGAGGTGTCATAACAACGACCTTTGACTTGTGCATTGAAGTGTCTCTAATGCCTGTTGAGGAGAAAAATCCATATAATTGCGTTGTCTATTGATTCAATCAAGTATGGATGAGGACCCGGGATGTCTTGGCTCAGCACGAGATACTGTGCGCCTGAAGAGGCTGATTCTTGAATGGTAAAGCAGGCTTGAACCAGTGACATTTCCAGAATCCTGAGTTGATTTATTAAGAGCATTGGCCTTCATTAAAAAAGGCCGATCTTTGATCCCCGTCAGCTCCATTAAATCGTGGCGAAGGTGTTCTCACGTCGCACAAGCAGTGGAGGCAGATGCCAGAGTCGCTGGTGCATAAATTCTGCCATTTTTTATCTCTTCCTTGCCAACCCACCCTCCCTACCCCAACCCTCAATCCCTATCTCTCTCTCTCTCTCTCTTACACACTTGCAGATGGTTGCATACATGCACATACATAAATACACACACACAGAGACACACACACACACAGAAACACACCTACTCGCACAGGGTCGCACAAAGTGTTTTATGTTGTCTCTAGCCTTCCACATTACAAGTCCGCACCACGCTGCCTCTTTTGTTCTCCAGGAAGCATTATCTCTAATGTAAAAAGCAACAGCGCCATAGCCATCTTTTCTCCACTCTCACTCTCTCTTCCCTTCTCTCTCTCTTCCGCTCTCTCGCTCTATAGCTTCAAATATTCCAGCCAGGGTTATCTCACTCCGCATTGCTTTAATATTCTCTGTCTCTCTGTGAACAAAAATCAAGGCGGAGGACCGAAAAAGGGGGAAAAATAAAAACAACAGAAAAAAATATATAAAGCAATGCTTGGAATGAGACATTTTTTCCTGCTTTCTCCTTTTTTCCTCCTTTTCTCTTGCACTCGTTCCTTTCTATCTCTCTTTTCTTCTCTCTCTCTCTCTCTCTCTCATCTCCTCCCTTTGGCACTCTTTCTTTATACTCCACAATAAAACGATCACTCACATATTTGTGTGGGATCTGTGGCGTGGATACCAATTTGCACCCACCCCTGGTTGCTTTATGGTTGACCTTGTGTTCCATTACTGCCTCAGCAGCTGAATTTATGGCGCATTAAAAAAGCATGCTCAAAGAGCGGGGAGAGTCTGCAAAGGCACAGATGGGCACCGTCTCCAGCAAAGTGCAAAACAACAAAAAAAAAGCTGGACGATCAAAAATAAAAAAACAGAAAAAAGAAAGAAAAAAAGACAGAAAGAAAGGATAAACAAAAGAACATCATCAACAACAACATTCAAGACTGACAGCGCCATGGCAGCACAAATATGTCAACAAGAGGAAAAGGCGAGGTAAACAAAAGCAACTCTGCATTCAGAAGGCAGTGTATGGTCCATTTTCAACTCGGCGCAAGCTGACACCAGGCCTGGATGTGACTCAGTCATTGGAGTTGGGTAAACAATGCCGAGGCTGTCAAACTTACAAACCAGACAAAGTAGTTCAGCTCAGGACCAGGGCTATTCCCAGCCCAGTGACCGCCAGACCCGTTGAGATACCCAAAATTGCTCTCAGTGTGATTACATTTCCCTCGACCAACAGCATGGCCAATCAGGTCAATCAGTGCCAAGAAGGGATGACTATATGTTCAAAATTTGAAAGTAGCAAAATGTAGAAGCAACATCTGCAACCATCAATGAATTTATTGCATTTGAAAATTTGTAAAGCAAAGCTAAAAACATAATGTTTTGCCAGCCAGTGCGTTTTATTATCAGTTTGCAAAGAAATACGTTCAAAATCCTTGATGTCTAAGGCTGGCCCAATATTAGTCAGTGCCCACTATGCAATGCAAGGCTCAGACACATTTCTCTCCGCAGTCAGTGAGTCTGACAACAGCCGGGTAGGTTTACTCTAGAATTTAATCTGAGTAAACCAAAGTGAGCGAACAAGCCAACACAGCTGAAAGGCTCTCCACTACCAAGCCAACTGAAACCATAAGATCATGATGAACGACAGCGGCAAGGCACGGAGTGCCCAACACGTGAACTCTGACCCCAGCGGAAGAGTTCAAATCTGCGTCTGCCTCATCCCATCAGTGTAATTGACTTAAGATACCTCTTGGTAAATACCCTGAAAAGGCCGCCGTAAATCCGCTCCTCCAAAGGTCAGGAATGACTAGGTTTCAATGGCCTCCAGGCGAGCGCATGGGGGAACGGAAAAGAGTATAACACTGAAGAACAATGTCATAACAAGTACACGCGTGATGGCTGTCTGCAGTTAACATCTGCTTATGCAACAGTCTGTGTACTAATGGGCCAACATGCACGCACGCGCACGCGCACACGCACACACACACACATCACACAAGGCACCTGCAGGTGGTACAGGTACCACACACAGAGAAAATTCCGCTCGTTCCGAGTTTTCAATGGCAAAGCCTCCCCAGAGAGCTGTTCTGTCAGCAAACACACACACATACACAAACACACACAGCACAGCTCCATGCAGTATATTCAAACAATCACACGCACAGAGCAAACACACTGAGCAAGGGACACACATACATGCACACACACACACACACACCACCATCACCCCCACATTATCATACAGCAATGTCACACACACACATAAACACACACACACACACACACACACACACACACAGTCTGCTCACCCACAGTCTACTGGCTGCTATCTGCTATTCTATGGCTGGCTGGGCACAGAACAGACGTGGGGGGTGGACGTGGGAGGAGAGAGGAGATGGAGGGAGAGGAGGAGGAGAGAAGGGTGGCTGGAGTAGTAGCAGCATCAGCAACAATGGCAGTGGGGCATGTTGGGTGGGGGTTGGTGTTGGCAAGGGTGGTGATGGTGGTGGTGGTGGTGGATTGACAGATGTAAGATACTGGCACAAAAAAAAAAAAACAAGATTCCACAAAGGCTCTATAGGGCATCTTGGCGGCGCTTGCTTACTTACTCATTCACTCATATACAAACATAAGGCATACACACACACACACTTATACACTCATTCATTCACTTACACACACGCACACACACATACACACACTCACTTCATACACAAACAACACTAGCACTCACTCACACACTCACTCACTCACAAACAACATTCACACACACTTACATACTCACATACACACACTCACACATCCATACAGACAGACACACACAAACACACACACACACACACTCACTCACTGACTCACTCACGGATACCTGCTGAGAGTGCATCAGAACGTGAGGAGCGAGTCGATGGTCTGCCCGTCAAAGCAAAACAGTTGTGTGGCTCACATACACACTCACACACCAAACACACATACAAACACACACACACAAACAAACACAGCCAGACTACTTTGAACAGAGGGTTTGTTTCTTCCTCACCCCCCCCCCACACCCACCCACAAACAAACACGTCAGATATAAACATTGGTGGCATGGAGTGGAAGTCTCTCCCCACGGTGCTGTGGCAGTGTGTGTGTAGACTTGTAATCTAAATGCTAACCACCCGCATTAGCCTGGGTAAATATGTGTTTAACTTCAAAGACGGGCGAGCGCATACGGGAGATGCTGATGTTGCAGAAAGACCAGCAAATGACTTTAGGGAGAACTCACACAACACACATACACACAGTCACACAGTCACACAGACACACACACACATGCACACACACACCTACAGTCACACAGAGACACACACACACACACACACACTCACACACCAAAAACACACAAACTTTTTGTGAATTCAGTGCAGAGAGGCTCAGCATTTGCTGCCAGTGGACCCATGGGAAAAAATATTGAATTGGGGACCCCCTGCCCCTCAACGCTGCACATCATCTCTCCATCTCTCCAGCTTTCTTCATATTCTCCATCTGTTCATCCGTCTGAAGATGCACACCACACTCGAGCTTCAGCTTGAAGGATATTCCTCTAAAGGGCTACTGGAGAGTCACATACACACACACACACACACTCACATACACACACACACACACACGTGCGTCAAAGATGATGAGAGGGTTTCCCTCTAGTGCATGTCTGGGTTGGCAGCACAGCGGAGGACAAAGATGAGGAGGAGGAGGAGGAGAGAGGAGGAGGAGGAGGGAAGGTTCAGTCAAGATGAAGGCTCCTCTCTTAAACATGACAGATTCTGTGTGCAGCATTGCTTCAAATTAAAGCTCTTCCCAGAGAGGAGGAAGTCCCGCTCTCTACGGGGGACAAGAGCGAGTGAGAGATTAAGAAGAGATGCAAGAAGAAGGAGAGGAGGAGGAGTGAGGAGGAGAATGGTCGGGACAAGCGAAGGGAGATAGAGAGGAGAGATAGAAGCAGGGAGGTGTGTGTAAGAAAGAAGAGAGGAGAGGAGCAGTGAGGTGTGTGTGTTAGAAAGAGGAGAGAAGAGATAAGATTCAGTAAAATGTGTTTAAGAGAGAAGAGAGATGAGCAGTGATGTGTGTGTGTTAGAAAGAGGGACAGAGAGGTATACGTATGGGAGAGAAAAGGAGAGAGAGGAGATGCAAGGAGGTGTGTTTAAGGGAGTGTGGTGTGTGTACAGAAGAGAAGAGGAGAGAGAGATGAGCAGAGATGTGTGTGAAAGGGAGGAGAGAGAAGCAGGGAGGTGTGTGTAGGAGAGACGAGCAGAAAGGAGCAGGGAGGTGTGTGTGTGTAGGGAGAAGCAGAGAGGAGGAGGGAGGTGTGTGTAAGAGCGAGAAGAGGAGGCCGGCTGCTGTTGGAGCGCCAGCCGGAGAGATGTGAAATATGTGCCTAATCGGAGGTGAAGGAGGCACACTGCATACCAGATGTCAGCACTCTGACGCGGCACAAATAACCACTGCAGGAGAGTCAAGTAAACAGAGACAGAAAAGGAGAAAGAGAGAGATAGAGAGAGGGAGAGAGAGAGAGAGAGAAAGAGAGAGAGAGGGAGGGAGGAAGGGAAGGAGGGTGGCTGGCTGACAAAGAGATGGGGGGCAGAAATGGAGAGAAGGAGAAACCATAAAATGAGAAGAAAAGAGAGGGATGTTGGCAGGAGTATATAAGCAGGAGAGACAAAGAGGGTAGCGAGAAAGACTAGAGGGAGAGACAGAATTAGAAAGGCAAAGAAGAGAAGGATGAGAGTGACAGCTGGAGGGAGAGAGAACTGGAGGATGTATGAGAATAAGAAAACAGAGGAGAGAGAAGAACATCATGGATCTGTGTGTTTGTGTGTGTGTGTGTGTGAAGATGTAAATTTGTTCTCGCATTTTTTCTGTGTGTGGGCGGGTGGGTGTTTTCATTCACACACAATGTGCTGATGTGCGTGCCTGTGTATGTGCGTGCCTGCCTGTTCATCTATCGGAGTGTATGTGTGTGTGTGTGTGCTTGTGTGTGAATGACAGAGAGGTTAAGGGTTCTGCTAATAGTCTCCGACAACAAATACCCTTCAGCACCTTGACTGACGGTAAAGATTTAATTCAGATTCTAAAGGCACTCTACTGACTACACTCTAAAAAATAACACCTTGGCGGAACTTAAAAAATTAAGGCAAGTATTTGCATCGCTCTTTTTAAGTATTTCCAACAAAGCAATTATTCAGTGCTGCCAACTCATTCTTTTGTCAATGCCGACTCAATTTTTAAGTAGGCTAAACCTAATTTCAGTTGGCTTCAAAAGCTAAGCCATGTTGAACAAACTTAATTTCCCACAAACCAAATTTTTTTTTAAGTACGCTAGACTTAATATCAGTTAGCTTTTAAAGACTTGGGCATGTTGAACAAACTTTATTTCTTAAGTGCCAACTTAAATGACAATCACAGCGCATGCATCATTGGGCCTAACATATTCAACACATGGTCATTATGCACTCTGAATTTTGTACACTTACTGCTTGTTGCATGCATTGCTAGTGAGAGTAGATGAGTGACACATGCAACCTGAATTTTTTTTCTTTTTTTCCGCAACCTCTAATGTTTGAGTTGACCAATGCAAGGCCTAGTTTCATGTTATTAAGTGGGACTAACAATTAACAAGTCTCTAACCACCCATACAGCTAACATGCTAACTTGTTAATAAGCTAACAAGGATACCGGTAACTCATTTACCAACCATGAGACATAAAAACCTGACAACAACCTGTCCTCCGTGAATGCAAAATGAAAGTAGCTTACCTCTGAAAAAAATAACGTTTTACTGTGCTATTGTTTAGTTTGTTGTCATATAGCTGATGGTGGTGGTGGTGATAACGGCAGTTGTATCCAAGGCAAACACAGAGAGAAGTACTTCTTTTCGATGGCTTCAGTGAAGGGAAAAATAAGTTTTGATCTCGGTCCTTGTATCTAGAGTGTCGTCGGTCCATTCAGCCACTTTAGCGGATTGAAGAAGGGTAAACGTGGGGGAATTAAATATTTTAGAAATAAGAGTGAAGAGGGCTAAAATCGCTGTTCAACAGTCACGTTTCCCCCGCGTGAGCGTCCTCAGAACCCGCCCTGGGCAGCTTTTTAATTTGACGTTCAACGTCTTAAGTTCTGGCGACTTAATTCAGAGCTGTTGTTGGGAGGACAACTGAATATTTGTTTGAATTAGATGATTTTTTAAGTAAGGTTAGAATTCCAATAACGTAAGTTTGCCAGACTCCTTAAATTAAATGATGAACTAAATAACGGACGTAATTACAGAAAATGCAGCATTTATGTTACAAATTGTGCTTATTTTAGGTTTTGTGAACTAACCACGTGAATTATTTTTTAGAGTGTAGATAAACAGGCACTAGGATAGTGTATACATGTATGTATATATACCTATACTATACACATGTTTATATACCCACATTGTACCCATATTGTATGTAATAACACACAAGTTTTTTCTCTCTCCACAATATGTCTCTTTTGTCCTTACTGTCATAGTCACACTTGGGACCAGTAGGGTGTCATAGATTTTTTTTTGTCAGTCCTATGTAAATGTGTGTGTGTGTGTGTGTGTGTGGCGTTATTTAAAGGAGGGTACACCTGTTCTCTTGGTCTACCATACAACCATCCAGGCACAGTAGTTAAAACCCACACAGCAAATGTCAACGTCTAGAGAAACAGCCGAGTAAGGATGAGAAAGAATGATGGAGAGAGAGTGATAATGAGACAGAGAAGGACAAAGAGATAGGGAGAAAGAGTGAAAGACAGATTGAGAGAAAGAGAGAGAGCGAGGGTGAGACAAAATGGAAGATAGCAGGCTGGGCCTTTGGAGGTGCTATTGTTAACCTTCCCTGTCATCACCTTCCAAAACTATCATACACATGTGCACACACACACACACACATACACACATACACAGACAAACATGTGTGCACACACAAACACACACACATATGCTCATACACAGACAGATTGAGAGAACGCGACAGAGAAAGAGAGAGGCTTTAGCAAGACTAACACAGTCATGCTAATAAAGCAACCTTTGAATATGAATTTGAGAAAGGGGGGTGGGGTAGGAGAGAGAAATTATTGATTTATTATTAAAGAGGAGAAAGAGAGAAGGAGAGAGAGAGAGGGTGACAGAGAGAAAGAAAGAGAGGTAATTGTTTTTTATTAAAGAAAAGAAAGAGAGAGAATGTGAGAGAGAAAGAGAGTGTATGAGAGAGAGAGAACGGGAGAGTGAGTGAGAGAGAGAGAATGGGGCCATGTTGCCAGAGTCTCCCTACTGAGATGGATTAGAAAGCCAAGCTGGGCTGGCGGCTAGCTGCGAGGGGTCAGTCTTGCCCTGCCACTGCAGATAAGGGCCCAGGCCTCCTCCTGGGGGCGGCCCTGGCACATGCCACTGATCTGGGCCACACTGCTCCTGTGTTGGGCCTCTCTTCCAGGGGCTGCACGGGGAACCGGTGCTTCTGATGAGCTCTGGGGGTGACACAAGAACCTTAACAAGGTCCTTTTAATAATACCTTCCAACTGGACACTCCCATCTCTCTTTTATTCTCAATCCCTCTCTCTCTTTCTTTCTTTTCAAAGACTCTCGCTCACTCTCGCCCTCTCTCCACACACACACACACACACACAGACACAAATATTGTACACAGAAAGAAAAGAAAAACAAGTAAAAAAAAATATCTCACAACCCACCTGTCTATTCTCTCCGATTCCCTCCCATTTTCCATACACACACACACATTGTGTACACACTCACACACACACTGGCATGAACAAAGCAGCCCCGCTTCCTTTAGAGGCGTCTAACTCATCTCTG
>JAGFZM010001279.1:46289-101749 GCA_017657215.1 Limnothrissa miodon
GAGAGAGAGAGAGAGAGAGAGAGAGAGAGAGAGAGAGAGAGAGAGAGGATTTATTTTCACTAGACATTCCAAAGTCTGTGATTGCATTACATATGCATGTGTGTGTCTCTGTGTGTGTATCTGAGTGGGCATGTTTTTTATGGCTGAAAGTGAGTTTCTGTATAAGTGTGTGTTAGAAGTAGTTAGAAGTACCTATGTTTGCATATGTGAGTGAGCTTGTTTGTGTATTTGTGTGTGTCTCTGTGAGTGTGTGTTAGGAGTGCATATGTTTGTATATGTGAGTGAGATTGTATGTGTGCATGTGTGTGTTTGTGTGTGTGTGTGTGTGTTGTGTGTGCACAAAAGAAATGGAGCATGCATTAACCTAAAAGACATATCCTCTTGAAGTTTCTGCAACATCTAACAGTGGTCTTTTCAGTGTGTGTGTGTATGTGTGTGAGTGTGAGAGCGTGAAACTGTGTGCATCCAAGTGTAATGTTTACACATGCGTCATGTGCATGCCTATATACATTGTTCACATTGCACATTGTGACATTAAAATTTGCATATCATAAATTGTGTACTTGCATTTGAATGATCTTCATCTATGTTATGTAAGTCTGAATTGATTTGTAGTTAAAAGTCAGTTTGAACATTTTAACAATGTAATTATTATGTAACTGTAAAATGACTCTGAGCAACAGGTCAAGTTCCCCATCCAGATCTGGTTTTATAGTATGCAGCAATTGTGTAAGTTTGCAAAATTGCACAAATGATCCCTTTTGCTCTTGAGACGTACTTCAGTGTCTATATTACTTCTGCCACAGTCTAAAAGAGATTAGTCTGCATGCAAGAGTGTGTGTGTGTGTGTGTGTGTGTGTGAGGGAGAGTATGAAACTAAGTTCAAGAACAGCTAAGCTTAAGCTCTTATGATCAAGTCACATCATCCACTCTTCACTTTTCCATAATGGGAAAGCAGGCCTGAATATTGCCTCCATTAGAGTATGGATGGCCACTTCTGAAAGAAGATTGTATGCATGCCTCTGTGTGTGTATGTGTGTGTGTGCATGATTGTCTAAGTGTGTGTGTGTGTGTGTGTGTGTGCATGTCTGTGTGTATGATTGTGTAAGTGTGTGTGTGTGGGTGTGTGTGCATGTGTGTGTATGATGGTGTAAGTGTGTGTGCATGCATGTGCCATATGCATGCCTGCTTGTGGGTGGTCTTTGAAACAGCACTTGAAGGATCAGCTTCATGCAAATTTTCTCTGTGTGACATTTTGTGAAAGCAACACAAAGAAATCACTTAGTTCTGGGCTGCTTGGCCATTAGTTATGATCACAGCTACATCTAAACCACAGCATGCAGCAAAAAAGTGAAGTGTCTTCATGGCCATTAAGGTCCGGAAAACTTCCAAATAAAACCCCCTTTGCCAGAGTGTGACTGCATTTGTGTCTCTAAGACCTATAAGAGTGGCATGAAATATCCCTCAGAGAGGAGCTAATAATCTTTTATCGTGTCGGCATGTTCATTAATGTGCGTGGCGGTCCTCGGAGAGGAGAAAAGGGGGGGGGGGGTGGCTCTGACGACTTGGGCAGGGTTTTAATTACACTGCGTGGGATTTTTCTTCTTTCACTCTATCAATAAGTGCTTACTCTCACATGCGGCTTACCTCGAGCAAGCCATTTCTAATTGACGCCATCGAGTCTCCCCCCGATGGCATTTGCACAGTCTATGAAGCTATGAAATAAAAGATCCTTTTTTTTTATTCTGGGTTCTGAGTGGATGGGTGGGCTGGAGGTGTGTGTGTGTGTGTGTGTGTGTGTGTGTGTGTGTGTGTGTGTGTGTGTGTGGGTTGTGTGTGTGTGTGTGTGTGTGTGTGTGTGTATGTGTGTTTGTGTGTGTGTGTGTGTGTGGGTTGGGGGGTTAAAAATCCATCTAGAAGCAGTCGATACATTAGGCCCCTGTGTGAGGACTGTTCAAACCCTGAGAGCCACCATGTTCCCAGTGGGGTCCCTGAAGTTGTGGTCTCTAATGGCAGAGCATATAGGGAACATCAAAACATTACGGCCATCCAAGCCCTGAGCTAACCTCCAGAATAGAAACACAGAAGAAACTTTGTGGTCGATTTCCATATGAGTTGGAAATGCGCCTGTGTGTGCGTGTGTGTGTTTCATCTTCAGAGTGTTAGCAGTGTGGGATAAGGATAAGGGTGTGTGTGTATGTGTTTGTGATTTACGTTCTGAGACAGCTAACATTCTCAAGCCGCGAGTGTTGGCACTATTGTGCCGTAGCAGTCAGTGTTCTGCCCTTCACCCCATAGACAGCTGGCGGTGCCAACTAGAGAGTCACAGCAGAAAAATATAATCTCATGTGGATCCATCTTCCTAAGCTCTCCGGGCGACTGAACATGCAGCTAGCAGGGGAAGGAGAACCTAGGAGGAACAGGTGGCACAGACTAAGAATCTCAAAAAATGTGCCGGAGGAGACAAGAAAAAACAAAAATAAAAATAAGCGAGCGCTTGTCTCACAATATGTGAGCGTGTTACATCAGCAAGCGTCGTCGCTCATCAGAGCCCCTCGTGTCAGACATCGACGAGCTTGTACCGACGACCCACACATCAGATGAAAATAAGCTGCACGTCGCGGAGACATGTTTAACTACCTTGGGTAATCAGGGTAGGATTGGGGGGGGCGACACAAAAGGCAAGCGAGGAAAGAGCGCTCACTCTGTCTCTATTTCATTAGTCGACTGTTTGCTGCTCAAATTTCACTCCCAGCAAGTGAAGTTTTTTTTTTCCTGAAGACAGTTGTCTTGAAATTAGCTCCCCTGCGGCTAAACAAGTCGACTAAGACTGGAGGAGGGAAGGAGAGAAAGAGAGAAGGAGGGAGGTTGTAGGAGGAGGCTTCTCTTGCAGTGATTCGGGAATCTAACGCTAAAAACTTCCAGCTTGAGCCTCAGCCTTCTGTGACAGATGATGAATCTATGTTCTTGTCCGGGAGAGATCTCTCCTGCTACCCGAAGAGAACCGCATCCATTAAGACATCACAAGCCAAACGGGCACGTGCAGACGGAAGGGAACGGCCATCCGTCACGTCGACCGGCGGCTGTCTGAAGGGCTGGCCCGGAGCCACGGCTGTCTAACAGCTCTCAGAAGCACGGGCCACAGCCAGATCCACAGCCGCAGGCCTGCTGAGTCGACGCAGCCTCGGTTGCGTCTGGGTCGCCGGCAGTGGTGACCTCGGCGCATTTACAGACATGACTGCATTCCGAGAATAAGTGAGGACACACGCCTGGCCACAAACACCTGACTGAGTGGCTGGCATCAGCAACATGGTCTGATGTCTCTGTTTGTGCTTTGTGTATGAGTGTGTGTGTGCACAAGACTACAAAAAAAAGACTAGACACTTTTCTGTATGCTTGCAAATATGTCCCTGTTAGTGTGTGTGTGTGTGTGTGTGTTCAAGTATGTTCCTGTTTGTGTATGGGTATGTGCATCTGTGTACAAGGCCACACAGTTATGTGTGTGCATGCAAATATGTCTATGTGTATGCATGTGTGTGTGTATATATGTGTGTGTGTGTGTGTGTGTGTGTGTGTGTGGGTACAAGGCCAAACACTTAGTTGTGTGCATGAAAATAAGTCCATGTGTGTGTGTGTGTGTGTGCGCGTGTGTGTGCGCGTGCGTGCTGATGTTAATGAGCACCTAGAGCATAACCGGTGGTCTTAACCTTGCAGTATCCCCCCTATTAAAACCAGACAACATTAAAGCATTCGCTGTGTAATGCGCCTCCCATAGTCATGCTTGTGCTATTTCCAATGCAGCGGGCTTAGCAGACAAAAAGCTGTCCAATCGCAGTGAGAGTCAGTGACCACAAGCAAAGAAGCCGGCCCGAACACGCACTGAACAAAGCACTCAAATAGGCTGTAGGACGCCGTCTTACTGGAAGTCACCCGCTCTAATTAACGTGGGGCTATTTAAGACCCCACCGTGAGTGTGTGTGTGTGTGTGCATCACAGAGCCGTGGATGCAGTGAAATCTAAACCACATTAGTTATGGCAGGGCAACAACACACATCTTTGTGTGTGTGTGTGTGTGTGTGTGTGTGTGTGCATGTGTGTGCCATAGAGCGGAGTGAAGGGAGCACCTAAGGTCACAATGTGAAGGTCGCTGTGGCGGCTCGGACGGAGGCTCATCAGACAGGCAGCGGCTCGGCTCTCCCCTGCCAGCTGTTACAGACAGTCCCTCTCTACCTCTCTCATTATCCCTCTCTTTGGCTCTAGCGCTTCTTTCTCTTCTTCTTTCCTCCAATCAGCCAGGATGAGCAAGGCAGGCAGACACAGAGAGAGACAAAGACATGTGGGATTAAAGGACAAAGTCTAAGCAATTTGAGTTTTGTTTGTGTGTGTGTGTGTATGTGTGTCTGTGAGTGTGTCTCTGTGTGTGTGTGTTTTTATCTGTGTGATTTTTTGTGTGTGTGTGTGTGTGTGTGCCTGTGCATGTGTGTTTTCCCAAATTTACAGCAATAACATGTTTTAACACCATTTTGATTTCTGAGTTGGCGTGATATTGTGTCGATAAATGTAACATTTTAGAATAGTAACATCGATGTCCTTTTAGGCGGCGCTCTGACACCTTGAGAGTGAATGAGCTGAGTGCACTTGTCACCCCTTCTAAATGATTCCTCCAGACACGCTGAATGGGAGTGAGAGCTGAGATCCCGGAGCCATTAGCCCCGACAGCTTCGTCTCACGCCAGTGGTGCCAAGAGCAGGGAGATGATAGAGGAGGAGAGGAGAGCGACGGAGGAGAGACCACCCAAACTGACCATTAAAATAAACAAATAAATACATTAGCCCTACTTTGATCAAGTAAAGTGGAATGCAACTCAAATGCATTTATATATGTGTGTGTGTGTGTGTGTGTATTTTTTACCTAAGACTTTCAGACGCTGAATGAGGAACAATTTAATTTAGAGTGTAAATTTTCTTACCAGGCCCTAAATGTTTGTGCAGTTGCCTCAGGAACCTCTATACTCATTTATGTTAAGTATCACAATAAAGGAACTCTTCCTTCCTGTCACTTTTCATGTACTGGGTACCTATTTAGCATTTAGGAGGCGCGCAACGCCTCTAAAAACGCTGAGAAAAGACGCAAAGCATAATAGCTGTACCCATGACAACACTCTCGTGCATCCAACGTATCACCCTTGCTGTATATCAATTCAGTCAACGTTAAGGTAATTTTAAGGTAAAAGAAATAGATTGGCCCATTGAATATAAGAAAGCTACAGTTGGATATTTAAATTAAAATAGATACATTGTGTTGTTTTATGCCAACTTTGGGCATTACTTCCTTGTGCCTCAACAAACCCATGTTAACCCATGTTAAGCCCACGTCCATTGTGCCATATGCTCTCTCTATTGGATTTGACTAGAATAGCACCCTTCTCCCTCCATTTCCTCTGCATCAAGGGGATGCTTTGTTTTCAGAAAGCCATTGAACAGGTCACTCCAGGGGCCTTCAATAACTGTGGTAGAGGCTGCCTCGCTAAGGCACCATCCTGCTCACCGTGAGCGGTTTGGAGTTCGACAGGGTCAGGAAGAGCCGGGGCTTGAAACCGTAACTTGCAATCCTCAGGTTGTAGAACGGCACCGCCATAAAGCAGCTCCTTTAGGACCTCGAGCATCTAAGCATGTTAGGAAGCATAGGACGCTCATGTATTGCTCATCACAGGTCATCACAGTGGCCCAGATGTCATATCATGTTATGTTATGTTATGTTATGTTACAATATGTGTTCATAGATAATCATAAACACTGACCACACATCATATAGTAATAATTGCAAGGAGAAAGTGAATGCTCATGGTGCCTTACTGTACTGTATGTGTGCTAATGACAGTGGATTTACTGTATGTGTGCTAAGGAGAGTGGATTTAAACATTAAGCAGTGGTGTGTGGTGGCTGTGTGTGTGACTGCCAGGATGTGCTTTAGATGAAGGGAGGAGGAGGAGAAAACATCATGAGGCTGCCTGGGGCAACTCTTTCGGTAGGAATCAACCAATCAATCCTACCCAGCATGCAGCAGGTGATGCGGCAGAGATGCTGCTGGGTTCCTTTTGTTGGCTTGTGTGTCTGTGGCCTCACTGCTCAACAGGTGCTCCCACAGCAGGAACCCTAGCCACAAGAACACAAGATCCCCAGAACACAAGAACTATGGACTGAGTGGAGATGGGAACAGTGACTCTAGCTCTTTCTCTCTCAAGCACACAAACACACACACATAAATGCTGTGCTTCAGCTTGTATGATGTACCAAGAGAACAAGTGTGCCAGCGCCGCTAAAGACTACGCACACACACACACACACACAAACACATACATGCACACACACACTTGAAAGGGTTGAGTTTTCAGGGCTTAGGTTTTAAGTGAGACATCCGATTTTCTTTGTACCTCTCTCTCTCTCTCTCTCTCTCTCTCTCTTTCTCTCTCTTTTTCTTTGTCATTTCTTTTCCCATTTTTTATTCTCACCTAGCTCCATGGAGCCTGCAATCACCTGAAATAAAGACTTTCTCCCAACCCCTTTTCCAGCACATTTCCAGCAATAACAGCAGCCGCGGCGTGCCTCGACCACCGGCGGGCGGCTGACCGTCCGTCCGGCTCCGGGCTGCACTGCCGCCATTATGGTAATTACACGTTTGGCGTAATTTTCAGGTTCATATGTTATTCCTGTCCTTTTCGCAGCGAGGGCAGCAGCTGCCTGGCATCTCAAGAGGAAGGACCTATGGCAGCCCAGAGGGAGGTGGAGCAGAGGGCTAAAAATGGCCGTGCAGTAGTAACCAGACCGAAAAAAGGGCTAATTAAAGGACAGAGGAATATGATTTACGACAGCCAGCTCCGAGCGACCGAGGGGAAGCGAGATGAGCCGCAGGGGCCGTTAATGCAGACGAGCAATTATTATTTCCTCGTCGTCAATTTGTTTGATTTTGAAACGGTGGCACACTTTAGCTGAATGAGCTGCTCTAGAATTAAAGGGGGGTGAGAGTACAAATGTATCTGTGGAAAGACAAAACACATCTGCTTTAAAGAGAACTGGGAGTGAAGGAAGGTTCAAAAGCCCTCAATGCAGACGCTCAGACCGGGTGTTTAGCCGGACAATTAAAGTCAAAATGGAGAGAAAACAAAATGGATTCAAAATAATTCTGAGAGCACCGGTCTAAGGCGACATGCTGTCCTGGTTTCCATGACAGCGAATTAAATGTTCTCGGCTCGGAGAGGGTGGGAGGTTAACAGATAGGGGAAAAAAACACACAAAACACAGAAATCCAACTCCAATTTCAAGGGAAACAAATTAGCATTTAAATGCAGGAGTTGATTGAGTGGAGATGGCGAGATGGCTAGAACGAGAACGCTAGCTTCCTCCCTTTTTTACCTTTGCTCTCCCTGAAATATTTCAATTTCATCATTCACATCTATTGTCATCTACACAATCTGACTGAGCACATAAACAAAAACAAAAACCACAACAAACAACAACAAAAGGGAGAAAGGATGAAAACAAATTGTGGAGGAAGTGCAAACATGATAGAGTGGTTGTTGGCTGGTTGCTCACGCTGTGAAAGCACAGCCGCGGAAACCGAGTTCATCAAGAATATGTGAGCGAGCCACTGGTCCACTGGTCAAGGACAAGGATGACGCCACTCTTTTCACGAGGGCTGTAAAGTTATTTTCTTTTAGCTGAGAGAAAGGGAGGCTGGAAGGCAAACAGACCCACATCAATGGCAGCTTTAGATCTGACACGCGGACCCTGCTGCGTCTTTTGTCTCCGAAGTCCTTTTCATTTCAGCGCTCGCCAGATTGGCCTTCTCTCAGTTGTGGCCGGGACTAGTCACTCCGGTCACACCAGAGAGGGAAAAAGGAGAGTGAGGAGCACAAATGTTCAATAGCTGCTGTGTTCTGTGTTCTATTTTCACAAGGTGTTGGGGGGGGGCATCTTTATGCAGACCAGAGTCAAGGTCTCATATGCCGATACCAAGATCACTAAAAAGTTTATATTGTGACATAATGCAAAACTCACGCTTACGCAGACCATAATTACTCATGCTTGCTCCTACAGTAACTAATTATTTTACTCTTTCTTGGTCAGTGTTCAGGAATTGTCACACTGGTCACACTGACCATCTGTGCCGAATCTTCCACACTCACTTCCTCTGAAGATTCAGTGGATTTCATCCTTAAAGGAGAAATTTGGTGTGATTCAGTCAAATCCATATTCCTGTCGCTTGACGTCCAAAAGTGTAGTCTGCAGAAAAAGGAAAAAGAAAATTTGATAAAACAAACTGAATAGTAAACTGTCAGCTAACATTAAAGAGGGTCTAAGCAACATTCTGTTTTTCTCTCTCACAAGCTCCCTCTAAAGACCGCTGTATTGCATTGTATTGCACTGCATTCTATTGGAGGCGGACCACGCTGCTGAACATTGCAAGTGCTGTATCTACCGCTATTGGCCACGGTGGCGCATTCTACACCGTTCATTCGCCGTGTAATGAGTAATTTCAGCATCCTAAACAGTATGAAACGGATTAATTAAATGAAAAATGTTGCATAGTGGGCCTTTAAGTGAAGCACCAGAAAATAGGAGCATAGGCAAGCATAGGAAAATGAAACTGAAAGTATCCTGTAATTCTGTGCCCCAATTCAGTTGATACTGGCTGCTGGTTGACTCTATTTAATCTTGTCTACATTCCCACAGACAGCCCCTCCAACAGCAATGCTATAGATTGATTCACACTGAATTTCCCTTTTAATAAATTCTCTTTATAACAAGCTATACATCTCTGCAGCCATTATAATGTGGCTAGATCAGATCTGTTAGCCGCTCCAATAACAGCAGAGCCTTTGTAAGGCGGCAGAGAGGCAGAGAGAGAAAAAAACATGGCACATAAAATCAGATTGGGGTTAAATAAAGGGAAGTCCTTTCATCTCATTGCAGTGGATCCAGTTTAAAGCATCAGTGCCTTGTGCAATTGTATTAATCCATACCACTCCCTCCCCTCAGCCAATTTAAAGCATCTGCAAGAGCCCAGTCAATGCGGCCATGTCACTGGCTCAAGTCATTTTCATAGCCGGCCTGTCGAGAATTGCCATGATCCATAGTGCAATTTAGTTAGGAATGTCTACTATGAAATCAAACAGAGAGGAGGCTGAACGCACATACTCTAGACACACACACAAACACAGACACATACATACACACACAGACACACAAACTTTTCTCTGATTCAAAACAAACTCTCTTACACAAACACCCCCAACTCTGCACACACACACACACACACACAAACACGTACAAACAACAACTTTCTCCCTACTCTAAAACAAAAACTCGCTTGCACAAACAAACAACCTGCACCATGCGGACCTAAGTGGAAAATGTTTTAATCTTAATGAGCTCTAGCAATCAAATCAACTTCTGCAGTACCATGGGACATGCCAAGCAATGGATACAAACAAGTTATTAAATGTAAACAACACACAACAATTGCATGCAGTTGCCATTGGTTAGACATGTTTGCTTGGCACTGGATAGCCTGAGGCCTCAGCTCTCACTCTGCAAATCCTGCCAGATGTGGCATCCATGTTGGGATCCTTATCTCCTGCCACTGCCATGGCAACTATTGTCATGACAGCGTATTTATAACAGAAGTCATTTGGATTTTGTATTATTCGTGTCTCTGCCAGACAAAGAGGCAGGAGGTGATTTATGGAACTACTTGCTTTAGGGTTAAGAGACAAACTGCAATATCAGACAGCACGCACACACACACACACAAACACACACACACACACACACCGTCTGCAAGGTTGCTATGGACTACATCGAGACGGGCCGAGTGCATCTGATTCAATTATGTCTCCCCCTCCCGAGAACTCTTTTGTGTTCAACAACCGCCATGCTGACGGGCTAACAAGATCAGAAATTGGGCGACGACCCGCAGAAAATGAAATCATTCAGCGCCGAGCTCGGCCACTCCTTGGCTCACCTCCACGGGTGATTGGATGGCCGAGAGCAGCGCCTCGACTCGCCGACTCGACTTGCCGACTCGCCCCTCTGGCTGGCCATGACGTCTGCCGGCCTGAACGCACCTGCAGCACAAAAGACTCAAGGTGATTTAGCGGGAGAGAAAAAAAAGCCTCGAAGCATAAAAGAACTATGAAGCACACACACACACACACACACACACACACACATATACTGACATGCACATATACAAACCCAAGCTCAAGCACTTTCTTGCCTCAAAATTCTAGACAGATGCTGTTACTATATAACCTCTACCTCGAACATACACACATGCACAGAAACATGTACACACACGCACACACACTGCTCAAAACTCAAGACACACACTCTTCTAACCTCCCCCAAACACTATACCAATAAATAGGCACACAAACACACACAAACACACATTTAAGCATCACAAATACACACTTATGAATACACACACATCCTACGCCTCTGGACTATATAAGCTCTTGTGCCCTTCTCCCCATGCCTCAAAGCATTTTTATGTCGTCAACAGAGCAACTTTTGTGTGTGTGTGTATGTGTGTGTGTGTATGTCTGTGTGTGCGTGTGTATGTGTGTGTGTATGTGTGTTTGTAAATGTGTGTGTGTGTGTGTGTGTGTTGGTGTGCACCAGAGCCAGCTTTCCTGCCTTCCAGCCAGCCGGCAGACAGTATTTTGAGCTCAACACTGGAGCGTTTATCTGAAGGGTGCATCAGGCTGGCTGTCTGTGCATCAGGCAGTGTGTGGGAGGTCTGGAGGAAGACGAAGAGCCACGAAACGAGAGAGAGAGAGAGAGAGAGCAAAAGAACGGGAAACGAGACGAGAGATGGAATGAGACAGAGAAGAAGAGAGAGAGAGAGAGAGAGAGAGAGAGAGAGGGAGGCAGTGAGCAGGAGACGAGAGGAATAAGACACAATACCAGGCACTGAGAGAAGAGAGTCGCAGACAGGAAGAGCAATTTCTGTACTAGTCTGAAAAGTGACCATAACACTAAACAAAAAGGGCTGCGTATAATACGAGCAACCAGTATTTCTAGGACGAAGCCTGTCAATAGTGAATGTTGCGACTGCATGCAAGGATGAGTGTGGGTGTGACCATATCATAATTACTCCGTATACGTTCTCACAATATTGTGATTGTGGAACCCCCATCTTTTTGTTACGCAGCTCCAATATGGCCACTATTACGCTGTCAAGCCAGGCTGAGGAAATGGAATTCGTCCTTCGAGTATAAAATAACTGGAAATTCATTTGGAGGCAGCTACGCACTGCTTTACATGCATTAGGCCATTCATGCAGGGCTGAGCATTCTACAGGAGTGAGCTTGCTAAATGGGCTGATGGAGTCAAGCTTTTCCCCTTTTCTCTCTCTCTCTCTATCTCTCTTGTTCGCTCTATCGTTCGCTCTTTCCTGCAAATGAACTGCATTTTTTTCTCTACTCTCTTTGTCCTGTTTGTACTTCTCACCTTGTTTAGCTCTTTTTCTCTGTTTTTCTGTCTCTCTCTCTCCATTTCTGTTGCTCCCTTTCTCTCTCTAAGTCCATTTTGTCTTCCCAGAGTGCATTTTTCTCTTACTCTCTCACTGACTGGCTTCATCTTATTCTTCCCTCTTCCCTCATCTCTCTTTCTCTCTCTCCTTCCTGCCTTGTGTCTTGCTGACTGGCTTCATCATCAGAGGTAGAGACTTTGCTCTCTAAAACCATTTTGTTTTCTCAGATTGGCTGCAGTGTGCATTTGTGTCGTCCTGACCGCAGTCTTCTACCTCTCTCTCTCTCCAGTATCGTGACGTTAAGGTGAGGTCTTTAGGAAAGCCATCACCTTCTGTAGCGGATGAGATGTGGAAAATGGCAGAGTGTCAAACTACTTTGCACCTGTGTTCCTCCACCACTCATTCTCTCTCTCTCTCTTTTTCTCTCTCTCTCTGTATCCCTTCTGTATTAGATTTAATTAAATTAAACTTTATTCATCCCACAGGAAATTAAGCATACCCTTGCATCCTTAAAAGACATCCTCATTATCTACATACAAATACCCATGATCCACACACACACACACACACACACACACAATCAATTATCTACTATAAAAGATAAGCTAAACAGTTCTAATTGTGTGCCATTAACTGTAGGGAACTAAGTTGTGGAAGTGAGGATATGAAAATGTGTAAATGGATGCTTCCTGATTTGGCTTTATCTTCCTCTCTTCCTCCCTCTTTCTCTCTCTCCATCCCTCCCTCTCTCCAACTCCTATATCGTGTTTCCTTGGCCCTCCTTCCACCTCCTTCATCACCTACCCTCCAATCCCAGCATCCCACACTCCTCTTTCTCCTCCCCCCACCTCACCAACCCCATAGGAGCTGACATCTCAGCCATGAAATGCCTCCCCATCCCTCACACACACCTCCATCAACCCAAACCAGCTCCCTTCCACCCTAGTCCTTCTCAGCTTTCCGTTCAGCTCCTGGTGATGAGGCCGCCTGACTGCTTGCTTGCTTAAATTGGCTGAGCAATTAAAGCCCATCTCCGTGAAATGGTGCCAGTGCTCAGACTCGTTGTGGCGTGGCCTGGGATCACACACACACACACACACACACACTCCGGCTGAGTGACACCTCGAGCTCTGCTGCGTAGCTGTCAAAACCTGCCGGACGTCTCAGGGATGGCGGCGGGAGACTCAGAGTGTGAAGTCCGAGATTAGAGCGACTCAGACTTCTAAGCTCCAGTTTCAGTGTGGTCCTGCTTTCCAACTGACAGACCTTTTCCACCTCCGTCTCTCTCTCTCTCTCTCTCTTTTTCTGTCTCAAGCTCTCTCTTTCTTCATCTTGTCTTTAGGTATCCTTTCATTTTTGCTTTCTCTCTCCCCGCGTCTGACACCGCATAGCCCATGTCTGGCTGACTCTCCGTCTAGACTTCCAAATAAAGATCCCCTGCATCGGCATAAACACTGAGGCTGCATCTCATGCTGTGGATGAGCCAGAGAATTACAAAGATCAAACAGACGTTTGCATCAGAGAGACTCCCCCCGTCTCGCCATCTGTTTTTTCTTGTCTTTCTCTCCTTCACCGTACCTCCATTCAACTTTCCTCTTCTCTTTTCTCCTCTCCTCTCTTCTTCTTCCCCTCTTCCTCCACTGACACATACAAGGCCAGCTGTCTCTGACGGGCAGTCAGATCTGGCAGAATATGAAGACTGTACGAGTGTGTTGCTGAAAAGCAGGGGCTTATTTAAGGGTTTTCCAGCCTTTATTGATTATGGAGAGCAAACAGGAGACTAGTGTGTGAGAGATGAGCAGTATGAGGTGTGATATGAGGAGATGTATGAGAGATGGCTATCACTGACCCAAACTCATACTGCCTCTTCACACTGATCTCTTTTAATATGCCTTTATGGTGACTGCATCACATCTCTTTAAAGGCGCTCTATAAGATGTTGCAGGATTTTTGCGTGATTTTATTTTTATCTCAAATCATTGGCATCTCTCCTCGATCGGCTAGCTTTCTGCCTCCTGAATACACTATGAAAAAACCTCGAACACTCAAACAAACCTAAACACAACAAACCACGGCCAACCAATCAACAATGAAGATGGTATAAATATGGTAGAGGACGCGCATTAACTCCCACCCCATCTTTTGTTTGTTGTTGTTTGTTATGTTTAAATTCAGATCCCCCTATAACTAGCATTGGTTTGAATACACCACTCAGGTTTGAGTTATTACAGCCTCTGAGTTGTCGGTTGAGACCAGGCTTTTTCATTGTGTATTCAGGGGGCGGATAGCTAGCCAATCAAGGGGAGATGCGTACAATTCGAGATAAAATATGCCTTTATGGTGAATGCATCACGTCTTTAAATGACACCATTCCAGTGTGAGCCACAGAACTGAATATACACAGGGTGCCCTCTGCACTGTGTTGTCACATCCATCTATCTAGGGCAAGTGAAAACAAAGTGATCCAACAGATATTGTGGCTGATGCTCCTTCGAGTTGAGTTATGGCACTGTCTTAAAAGTTTTTCAAACCACTCCCACTAATTAATAGCATGACTGGCAAAGTTTTTTTTGCAATTTCCTGCAAAACAGGCGTGTTCATTCGGGAGAATCTATTATTCATGTCTTATGGCTAAGATCAGGGGTGTCGTAGTGGGGGGAAGAGGAACCGAGTTACCAGGGCCCCAAGTATAAGCATAAGGATTTTATTTTCCTTTGAAATGGCATGGGCACAGCTTGAACATAGTGCCCAGAATTTGGTGCTACGGCTCTAGCGAAGATACTCAAACACTGGCACAATCTCTACATGGCAGTGCCTGTCCAGACACAAAATTGCGTCCTGAGGAGCAGTCGCTGACTTTGCTGGTCCTTGCTGAGACGTCCAGCAGCACTGGGGTAGAGCCAGATGCAGCCCAGGGCTCCCTGGGGTGGAGGTAGGTGGAGGTGGAGGTGGGGGGTGGGGTTAGTTCCTAAGCGGGTGAGTTACGAGCTCCGTCGGTCCCGGGCCAGAATTGTGTGTGTGGCTCCGCTGAGACACGTAAATGTAGCCACAGTCAATTTCTACCTTTATGCAAATGGAGCTTGGCTGTCAAAGTGTTTATGCAGGCTCCCATTTGTCAGGCTGTGGTCAGCTGAGTTCAGCACATCCCGAGACGTGGTTCTCTCTTAAAAATAATTAATGACCCTAAGCTGCAGCACAGACTTACACCCACACACCCACAAAGATGCAAACACACACTTTTACTCTGACGTGCAAGCATGCACATGTGCATGTTTATGTGTGTGTGTGTGTGTGTGTGTGTTTATTAGTTCTGCAGGCACATAGACATGGCACACATTTTCCAGCACACAGAGAATCCAGCAGAAACCTACAGTGAGTACTCACACAAAACAACCAATTGCACTGACATAATTGCGAGTCTCTAGGACAGCGGCCCAGTTTTTCCCACACATACAGTACACACGCACAAACACATACACACACACACACACACAAACATCCAGGTACAGCCAGGCACACCGAGCTCTTTATTGGGGGCAATTAGGAGCAGGCAGGAGCCAATTGTCTATGTGTCCCCTGCTATTAGTCGAGCCCTCTTTCTGCCGACTCCAACAGATGGGCCGCATTAACCCCGCGTTCGCTGGCCATCAGTGTCCACGTCGTTGGCTCCGAGGACGTGAGATCAAGGGCAATTTCGAGACTTAAAAAAAAAGAAAAAAAATGTACATTTTAATCAGGAGCGAGCACGGTTTAATTGAGGAAGACTGTGTCCCACCTGGTCGACTCATGATCGTTCCATTAGCACGGCCAATGTTTCTTTGTATTTGGCTGATTGCTATGCCGACACCAGGGTTTTTTAATAGGATATTACGTGTGTGCGTGTGTTAATATTGGGGACAATTATTCATTGTTAATTGGTGCGCATAGGTCTTGGCCTGTTGGAATTATAAGGAAGAATGACTTTTAGGGGAGGAAGTCACATACTCACAAAGTACAAGATATGACCAATACCTAGAGTGGTGAATGTTTGTGTGTGTGTGTGTGTGTGTTATAAACTTAATACCACTATTCCTAAAAATTTTCTTCTCACCACAAATGCAAACACAGACATTACACATAATGTACAATCTCACCACGCTTTACAAAGACACACACACACACACAGTGCACATGCAGAATATGGCACCCATCTCCCAGTGTCTGCAAGTATTAGAGGGGGAAGCAGGAGCCGCATGCCTAATCAAAGATTAAATTCTGTCTCTTTTCCACGCTGCACGGCTCATGTCTGACAAATCCAATTAGTCAACACACCCACCAGCCTGAGCCGTGCCAGAAATTCGCTCAACTAACCCCCCCCCCCCCCCAACCACACCCCACCTCACCTCACTCCTGCCTCCCCAAACCTCACACCCCCAACTCACATTTACCATGTCATGATTGGCTATCGAAGGCACCCATAGAAGTTACCATATTTATTGATGGACCTTATTGGGTAAAATATGGGACGACCTTGGGAGGAGAATGAGGCTCGTGCACAACCTACGTAAGGTAACGCAAGTCTGTATTTACAGTATAACGAGAAAAATGTGTACATGTTTGCGCCGCAAGGTTTTATAAATCTGTTTTGTTCTTTTGCGTACAAAAATTCTGACTTTTTGCGCACAAAATCTTTTAGAGTGGAATTTCCACAAAGTTTTATAAATGAGGCCCCAGGATAGGCAGTTTTTTTAAAACTATGAAATCGGAACAAAATAAAATATATATATCAAGGCTAATAACAAGCCTATTTTTAAAATTTACGAAGTAGAAAGTACAGATAATCATGTGAAAGGAGTTGAAGTGAAAAGTAGGTTGAAAATAATTATATATAGTCTATAAAGTATACATAACCAAAATGTCTACTTAAGTAAGGTAACTTGACGTCTCTGTGTCTGTGTTTCTCTGCAAGAGGCTCTTTAACAACATACTTATGTCGCGTAACTTACTTATCAAGTAGAACCGGCCCTTCAACCTATCAAAATTGAGCACCATTTGAAGTTTTCTAATCCTGGTGGCTTTCCTGGCAATGACCCTCCTCTGACTGTCCACCCAAGCATGGTGAAGAGGTAACAAGTTTGGGCATCTCTCAGAGCAGTGACTGAGAAGTGTGCCTTTGGTCTACCAGAAGCTTGTGAAATGACAGTGTGTGTTTTTGGTTATTAACATCGCACAGCTCACACCTCATTTGTTAGAGAGGACACACAGATATTACTTCACCGGTTCCAAAATGCAGTCCACACACATACACACAATCAGACTTATGCCTACACACACACTAAAACATTGAGTCTAATGCTGTGAGTTCATACACACAAACACACGCATACTCTTAAAGACCCAGCTATTCAGAGAACATCTTCTATCTTAGCACTAAAATGAACTGAAGCACTATCCCCTAGTTACTTACACCAACATACACTCACTCACACACACACACACACACACACACACACACACCAGACTGAGTCTAAAGCAAGTTCACACAAACACATACACACACACATACTCAGACCTACACACACACACACACACACACACTCAAGACTAATGCTGAGAGTTTAACAGGCACAGTCATCTGGAAGTTGCTAACAAGAGCCGAGATAACAACTCCTTGCCTGGGAGCTTCCCTGTCTTCCCCGCGGCCAGGGCTTCGGAGCGTAGCTGTCACACGCGTGGAGAGAAGTGCCAGGTCATCCCAGCGGAGGCTTTTTCGCTTGGCTCTCCAGAGCTTGGATCACGGCAGCCCCCCCAACAACCACCCTCTAACCCTGTCAGAGATGCTGTTCTTCTATTCACCTCACAGATGCATGGAACATCATCATCCCACCACTTTTAGTTTTAATAACGGCCAGTACTGCACTGTATTGAAGTTCTTTACAATTCCAAGTAATGGCTTCAATCTCGATTTAATTGTAATCGATTATTAAATCATTATTCAGTTATTTTATTATAACAAGATTATAATAAACAGAATTCTGTCTCTGTTGGTACTGGTAATGAATGAAATTGTTTTGTTGTTCTGATCTGGAAGATGAAAGTCTTCGGCAAAGTGCTGTAATGTAAATGCATGACACACCTTAACTTCCATCAAACAAAATGCACCTAGAATTCGGAACACAGAAGACTGATGCCAGTAGAAACGAGTCACCCTGCTTGCTTACCAGCAACAAAACAGTTTTGACCACGGCAAGACAACAGGTTGTAAACAAACCGACCGACAACCATTAAGAAAAACAAAAACAAAAATGCATTTGAGACCCGCAACGCACTCCAAATACGTCTTGTTGTCTAGGAAACAGGCGACCATCCTTTGTGCCGCCACTTCATACAGTAATAGCTTTGTTTATCGAGCACAGCATTGTGGCAGTGCATTTTATGCCGTTTTTGCTGTTGTTATTGTAATAAATTACCCAACACAAGTGGTAATTACTGTGCTCTGTTTTGTCCTGAGGATGTGCAGTAATTTACAGACCTAACAGGGCCACTAAATGGCACTGCTCAGAATAGGCTGCACGTTGGGCTGCACGTTTTTATGATGCGTCGTAAGGATGATTTCCTGGATCCAGTGTAAATAAGTTTTATAACAACAATCATCATGGCCAAAGCACTGCTACCCCTGACGACAGTCATGGTTGTTCATGAAAGCTTGTTTCATTAAACACAAAACTCTTTGTCAAACATATTGAAATCTTATCAATGGTTTATCAAATATTGTTTCATGTTAATTTATGTTTTATGTTACTGTTTCTGCCTCCGTCTTCCTCCCTTCCTCTAACCACCTCCTTCTGTCCCTCCCACCTCCTCTCTTTCCTCCCTCCCTTACTTCTTTTCACTCTCTTCCTGCCCCCTCTCCCTTCCTTCTCTTCTCTTGCCTTCTGTTCCCTCTATCTCTCACCTCCCACTCTCTCTCTCTTTTGCCTCCTCGCTGTTTCTCCTGTCTCCATTTCCCCCTTACCTCCCTCCTCTCTCTCTCTCTCTCTCTCTCTCTCTCTCTTCTCCCTCCCTGTGAGTGGCTGTGCTCCTGCCAGCTCCATCAGCGTTGGCAGCGGTCCTAATGAAAGAAAGTTTGCAGGAGTTGGCACCGTGGAGAACCTCAGGCAATTACCCGCCGTCGAGTGTCATCACCCCGTGGCAGAGATGAACCGCTGTTGTCGGCCTATCAGCCAGACGACCTGCCCACCCGCCTGCCTGCCTCTCGCCCACGCGCTTGGTCCACACACACACACGCAGATACATACCTAACCCCCACATCCCCACCCCACCCTCGACAAATCACAGAGTGCACTGCAAGTTGTCAGAAGCTCACCACATCTCACCCCTCCCTAGCCACCACCGTCATCACCACCCAACCCCTTTCATCACATCCCACAATGCACTCATCCCCCCCCCCATCCCCCCACCATAACGCCCAGAGGATTTGTCTATCCATCATAGCCGCCGCAGAACAGCAGCAGCCCCTCTTCTCATTTACAGTGGGTGACATAGGACTTGTGCCCGGCAAACCGTGATCCCACACCCCCACAGAAGAGCACTGTACCTCCATGCCTGCAGGTCCAATCCAGGTCACAGACTCCTGTCCACCCACCTGTGTAATAAATGCCCTGGTCCACTTCCACTGCCTATTCCACCCAACCCAACCTCCCTGGCCCTTCCTGATTATTAGTAATGGACGAGGCCTTAATGCCGACTCCACCTCCACACACACACACACACACACACACACGGTACCTACGCCATTTGAGAAGTACACATGCAAAACTCTAAATATATTTATAATGAATTTACAGAAACATATTTATAAAATTAAAATATATATATATCAGTCGATGCAAATTACAGTTAGTTACAGTACTTGGAAGTTAGTGCAAATCATCTACATTTTATTTTTTGCAGTGCTGTGACACTGCTTCACTGTGCTTCTGGTAGTTCCTGTGAGGTGTTATGAGACACAACTATCGTACAGTATAAGGCACTCTATAAATAAAATTGAATTGAAATAAATAAAAAATTGACTAAAATTACATTAGGCATTAGGAGTCCTTCCTAAAGCACATGAAGCACATCATATACTGAAAGACTTTGGTCTGTTACTTCTGTTACAGTTCAGGATGAACGAGCACAGACAGAAAGAGGTCCGCTGTAGAGGAATAATTAGGATCAGAGCCCTGACGTTACAAATACGCTCCAAATGTCTCCTCCGTCTTCAGACGAAACTGACTTGAAATTTGTTTGAAATATTTTCATGGGAGAAGATACGGCAAGACAAAAGCTTAAGGAAATTGCTTAATATGTTGGAGGCTACAAGAGTCTTTGTCACACCTGGCAAGTTGATAGTGGGTGGTGTGGGGGATCTATTGCCTCATGCAGACGCTGGTGATAAGACATGCTAGACTCAAGGCCTTTGCATTGTTCAAGCAAATGGAAAATTAAAATTACTTCTCTCTCCTACTCTCCCTCTGTCTCTTTTTCTTTCTCTTACACACACGCAGATGTACACACACACATACACACACACACACGCATGCATGCACGCACAGATATACATAAATAGTGCTCTGTTTAAAAATATATAGTGTGAGATAAGACACGTTTTATATCCTGTTTCACATGAATGTTGGCATATATTAATTGGAAAACAGCTACAGCGTTTAATTGTAATTCAGAGCAGAAAACCCTGCGTATGGCAATAAACATTCCCTCAACACTGCGTCCTCATTAATGTTTTTTAGATTTACCAACGGTGCGTGATGATAAACCTGTCTATTTGCTAGTGAGATTGCATGTGTAATAGAAGTCTGTTGTGTTCCTCGAGGCGGGTGCACTTCATTTAACCTGACCTTCACGTCTCCTGCCTTGTTAAGGAACCATGTCCCGCCTAGCACAGCTTTTCAATCGCCCTGGCTGTCTCAACCTATCACTTAATGTCTCTGTTGTACACTGTATTTGGTTGCTATGTCTTCTTTTTGCTCTGTAAGGTATGAATGAATCCACATCCTGTATATGCAACGGAACAAAGCTAGCAATATCATACCAGTCTGTGTACAAGATTAGCATGGCTTTACAGTATTTTTGCTGTGACATTTTTGCAAAGTCTGGCAAGAGTCAGATTAGATAGTGAAAGTAAAACACAGGCACTGAAGCTTTTAAGGGTCTTTTTCGCTATGAATGTGAGTCAAAGTTTTGTTCAAAAGTTAAAAAAAAATTGTTGAAACTGGGACTTGAAATGGGAAGGCCAGACCAAATGAGTGTGCCAGTGTGACTTGGCTAGCGCCACCAAAATCCCTATTTTTAGAGTCTTTTATGACTTTATTCAGATAAGGTAGTAGAGAGTGACAGCAAATGAATCTGAGAGAGAGAAGAGAGTAGACGGAGGATTAGGAGATGACCTCGGGTCGGACTCAAACCACTGTCTCTAGGTTTGATTTTTCTGAAATTACACATTAGCCCACTAAACCATGGCTCCCAAAACACTATTTCTGAAACACTAAAAAGGCTTGACATACTATGAGACTTCAGTCTGAGCATTGTCATTATCTCTATGTCTATGAACCTGCTTTTTGACAAGCGCTGTACACTGTAAACTAACTGCGTTCTCAGTGCTAAAGTTGTGTAAGGACTCTAGTAATGATACCACTGAAGTGTTTGTGTCAAGGTTTTTTTGCGTATTTTAATATGGTATGGATACATCTCGCCAAGTGGCACTGGTATGCTCATAACAGTCTCCTCATAGCATGACACTTCTGTTGTATCATTATTACAGTCCTTCTACATGAATTTAAGCACTGAGAACACAATAAGATTATACAGTGCCTGTCAAAAAGTAGGTAAGTAGGTAAGACTTACCATTGGAGGCTGTTAGGGCAAACAACAGTCAAATCCCAGCCCTTACTGTACTGCACTCGACTCCATTCACACACTCCTATCCCCTAGCAGCGTGCTCTTTAGTGTTGCTTCTATGTAGCTTGATTGTTCTCCTCCTTTGTAGGTCGCTTTGGATAAAAGTCTCTGCTAAATGCCAAAAATGTAAATGTAATTGTAAATGATTACACCCGCTCTGTCCCTAGATTTACCCCCACCTGCTGTGCATCCACTCAGCCTAACTAACCTCTCTGCTCCCCAGGGCAAGACCCCTGGAAGTAAAGGCGGAAATACAAAAAGAAGCAAAGAAAAAACAGACTTGGCGTTGACTTGATCCGTCCAGTGTCCAACACTTCACAGAGGATGTCTCTTAAACTGTCAGTGTGACATAGGCAGTGAACAGCCATTGTGGTACTGGGAGAGTGCAAGGAAGAGGGGGATGAGGAGGAAGAGGAGGAGGAGGAGGAGGAGGAAGAAGCGGAAGAGAAGTCATACTGTTCGCTGGCTCGAGCGGGATTAAGACGTCGAGAAGAAGCCATTAAAACCGCGGCGGCGGCGCAGGGGCATCAGTTTGAATGGCAGCGGCGGAGATGGAGCGTGCCGAAAAATAGAAAGAAATACTACTGAAGCCTGCGCCTCACAATGGGCCGGATTAATGAGGAGTCCAATCACGGGCGGATCGGTGACGGAGCGGCAGCAGCCTCTCCAGTGTCAGGAGCACCACACTCAGGCAAACACTTCACACGAGCCACTCGTCTCACACACAAAGGACGCGCCGGGATGATGGAAAAATTGAAGCAATGAAAAGAGAAGACTTAACTTTTATATTTACTGTGTGTGTAATTTGGGTGGTCAAGTATGTACACTACAGTCAGAATAAAGTCTTTTGATGATAACGGAGATATGAGAAACTCTGTCTTCTGGGAAGGGCACTGAATGTAAGCCTAGTGTGTGAGGCATGGTTTAGTGAGTTTAGATTGTTGTTTAGGTTGTCTTTCAAAGATGAAGCCTTTGTCTAAGCAGAAAACATTTGATTAAAGAATCGATGATGAGGTTCGAGCAGGGGTCAAGGCGAATCGTTAAAAGCAATCGGAACAGAAGACAGAATCCTCCAGAGTCACTCTATTTTCCCCTCCACTGTGTGTGTGTGTGTATATGTGTGTGTGTGTGTTAGCATGTGAATGTTTATTAGTGTGTATGTGTGTGTGTATGCGTGAGAGAGAAAGTGTGTGTGTGTGTGTGCGCGCTATCATGTGAATGTTTGTGTGTGTGTGTATGTGTGTGTGTATATGTGTGTGTGTGTGTGTGTGTAAGAGAGAGAGAGAGCATGTGTGTGTGTATGTGCTGATGCTCTGCAGTGGTTTACTGCTGTTCAGGGACTGTTCTGGCTTGGTGAACATGGTGATGCCTGGACTGGAATAGGAGCCGGAGGCTAGCGGAGTAGCCAACAGGACATGAGATGAACAGAGAAGCCTAATGGAGGAAAAAAAAATGAAAGATCCAGTGTTTGTACCTGAGGGTGTAGTTTTTGCTTTATATTCAGGACGACACTCTCGGAAATTCACATGTTTAGAGGCAAAATCCGTTTGGCTTGTAAATGAATACTGTCATTTCATTTTGAAATGTGAGCATAATTGCAATAAGGACTAATTGGATGGGTGTGAAATACATAGTTAAAGGCCCACTAAGCAACATTTTTCAGTTAATTAATCCGTTTCATACTGTTTAGGATGCTAACATGAGTCATTACACGGCGAACGAACGGTGTAGAATGCGCCACTGTGGCCTACAACAGTAGATACAGCATTTGCAATGTTCAACAGCAGCGGCCCGCCTCCAATAGAATGCAGTGCAATACAATGCAATACAGCGGTCTTTAGAGGGAGCTCGTGAGAGAAAAAAACAGAACGTTGCTTAGCCCTGCTTTAAAGTGTGCCGCGGTATAAATGCACCTGCACACACCAGCACACACACACACACACACACACACACATACATTCCCACACAAGCACACACAAACAGACAGTCTGTCACCGCAAAAAACTCATTTCAGCTACAAAGGACCTTGGCAGTAATGGAGACGTCCTTTCGCAGCTCCGACGCTAATTGTTCCCAGAGCTAGCCATTTGTGTGTTTTTTCTGACTCCGCAAATCCACTTCAATCAGGCAGAGTTAATGCAGCCAATTAACGCAGTGGTGTGAAGTCTAACCAGAGGGCCCGCAGACTTGGAGCGTCAACGGGCAAGGCACGAGTCACATGGGTCGTGTAAGTCAGTAAGTCAGCAAGTCAGGCAGAAAAAAAGGCGACGAGCGAGAGTTGGACGCGGATAGAGGGCCAAGATGGTGATGGGAATATGTACAGTAGCCACTTGCCAAACTATTCATATTCATTCATCCGTTAACATTGAGCAAAGCGTCTGAAACCTTTCCATTGGGATACGTGAGTAGAATTGCAGTTGCTTGGTCAGTGAGTATGTTACGCACTGGATCGCTCTGTATGCTGATTGGCTCGCATAGCCCAGAGCTGCTGGAAATTGAAGCCGTAGGATAGATATCTGATGCAGTGGTGGAGTTAAATGAGAAATTGTGTGGATGCTCTACGTGACACTAGCCTGGCTAGAAAAGATAGAAAGAGGGCGGAGGAGGGAGAAGAAAGACAAAAAGAATTGTACACACACACACACACACACACACACACACATACAGTGCATTTATCATTGTCTATACATTTTACTACTACTGTGATACTATTTCATGAATGTGGAGGTTTGTGGGAAAAAGAGAAGAAAGAGAGATGTGAAAGGAGAGATGTTATGAAAAACAGAGGGATAAAGAAAGAGGCTGAACTGTCGCTAGTGACTGCCCTTTTTATTGTTCATTGTGCCTACTATTGAACAAAAACAATTGAGAACAGACTCTTGAGATAAGAATATAGAAATGTTTTTTTTTAAAGATAATGGCAGCTGATGCTGTATCTCATTTGCATATTCATCAGTTTGACTAGACTTAAATGACGCACGACTTTGGAGAGCTAGACAAGCTGGACTCGAAGCAAGTGTGGCGGATGGCCGTCAAAATGGACTTTTCTAGAACACACAGATTGCTGGCAAAGAACAGAGAGGAGAGAAGATACAGAAGGTGTGTGAAAAGACGTTATTTCGCACACTAGCGAAGGCTCTCATTATGGTTCATACAATCCTAGGACCTGATATTTCTGACAATTTCTAAGGATATAGTCAGGGTCACATTGCTTTCAACTGGAAGGCGTTTGAGGGTGAATTTTAGCGTAAATGTTCAGTTTTCGCCTCCGTTTTTTAGTTTTCAAATTCAGAAAGATATGACAAAGACAAATATAATCTTTTGTCTTAAATGTGCTAGATAGATAATAAAATAAGTAAAATAAGATTCCTTAAGCCTGACATGATCAGGAAAGTTCAAAGAAAGTCACTAGCCATTGCTAAATTCATGTCATTGCTCTTAGCATCACTCTGCATTGTTTTGTTTTCTCTGGTGTTCAATGCTCAAGGTACAGATGTGATGTGACTCTAAAACAAAAGCAGGCTAATTAAAAGCTAACAACTTAAGGGTAATTTACGGGTTTGATCCAGTCAGGAACCACGACCATGGGTGCTTCAACTTCCATATATCACGAGTACTGTAGCGGGACTGGGACAGTTCTTGTGCACATGTTTTTCTTTTGAGCGTGCTTAAAACATGGTGCTGTCCACACACAATCTATAATATTGCATACACACTCGTCAGCTTTTTTCTACTCGTCTGGACTTTAGTTTACCTTTCGCGAGCTTAGTTTCTGCGGATTACATTTACCTTTCACGCTTTAGGGTGCCTGAGTGAAATAAATATCCACTGACGTTTATCTTCTCTGCGTTCGCATCATATTTGTCTTTAAAGTAACTCCATAGGAAGGAGAGGAGGGAGAGAGAAATTTGAAAAAATCAGATGAGAGAAAGGAGGGGTAGAAAGAGACAGATGGAGAGAGCGAGGGACAGAGAGGTGAAGTGATAGAGGGAACGAGAGGGAAAGAGAGGGAAAGGATTGGTCTGGTGTGGGCCTGAGCTGTTTAGATTGAGTGCATCAGAGCAGAGGGGAGAGGTGACCTCCAACTGAACTGTGTCGCACATCAGCATTGCACAGCCTAAGGCAGCCATCCTCGACAAGGCCAACAGTTGATCACATATTTCTATGCACACCAGAATAAATTCTCTGATTCATAGATGGACGGAAGCATGCACACACACACACACACACGTACGCACACACAAACACAAAGAGCAAACCTACAACAAACCTACACACGTTTCCAAACACACACACACACACACACACACACACACACCACCTCCAAGGGAAAGCTGCTCGGCTTCTGTCCAAAAGCCCTCTCTCATGCGCGCTGCTTATTGTTGCTGTCAAGACGGTATATGGCCAAGTTTCCCAGCTGCCTGTTTGATGTCAGATCACATCTCTAAATCAAGGACATCCAGGATTGGTCACGTTCTGCCGCGTCCCAAACAAAGCGTAAATTAGTGGCAGCGCGCAATCTTCCACAAACCTGTCATTCATTCCACTTGCCAAACATGCCTCAGTTAAGCTGAAACTCAGACAAACTATGCCTAGCATGGCTTACCAATAGCACACCATACACATGAAAAAAACACACACACACACACATACATGTACGTTATTTGTTTATAGGATGAAACACATCATTGCCTGACCGCAATTAAATCTCTCCCTACCGCATAAATGACCACAAGCGAATTGAAGGTGCAGTGTCATTCCTTAGGCATTTGGTCTGGTGGGAAGAGAGAGAGAGACATGGAGAGAATGAAAAAAGAAAGTGTGTGACAGAGAGAAAAGGAGAGAGAGAGAGAGAGAAAAGGAAGTGAGAGAAAATGCAGAGAGTGTGTCTCTGTTAGTGTGACCGTGTGACAGAGAGAAAGGGAGAGAGAGAGAGGAAGAGAGAGAGGGAAAGAGAGACATGGAGAGAATGAAAAAAGAAAGTGTGTGACAGAGAGAAAAGGAGAGAGAGAGAGAGAGAGAGAGAGAGAGAGAGAGAGAGAAAAGGAAGTGAGAGAAAATGCAGAGAGTGTGTCTGTTAGTGTGACCGTGTGACAGAGAGAAAGGGAGAGAGAGAGAGGAAGAGAGGGAAAGAGAAATGAGGAAAGAGAGAGTGTGCTTCTGTGGGTGTGTGACAGAGAGAGAAAGAGGGACATACAGACAGCCGAGAGTCAGAGAGTCTCTGTATGTGAGTGTGTGTGGAAAAAGAGAGAAAGAGAATGTGCGTGCAATTATGTGTGTGTGTGTGTATGTATGTGTGTGTGTGTGTGTGTCTGTTCCTCCCACAGGGCTCAGGACACTGTTAATTCCATGGCCTTAATTAAAGAAGCCTATCAGTTGTGACAGACTGACGGGCCTGTCAATGAGGTGGTGTGCTGTTCCCTGTCATTAAACCCCAACACTAACAACAATGTCACACAAATAAGAGGATAATAGACCCACTGATCTGGACTGGAGCCGGAGGAGAGAGGGGCCAGCTCACACAACGTGCCGCTTAAAAACCTCTCCCCACGGACGCATTGGCGAGAAAGAGAGCGTGAGTTTGTGTGTGTGTGTATCAGTGTTGTTGTATATGCATGTGTGTGTGCATGTGTGTGTATTGTATTGAGTATTTGTATATTTATGTGTGTGTATGTGCATGTGTCTGAAAGTAGAGAAAGAGAGATGGAGAGAGTGTGTGTGTACATGTTTCCTAGAGTATATTGTGTGAGTGCCAATGTGTGTGACATCTCTGTGTGAGTCTCTGTGTGCGTGTGTGGTAGTGCTCGGTTGATAATAGAATATGCGTCCCTGTCATGTTTGAGGACTGGTTCAGTGGCAGAACCATGGTGACAGGAAGCCAGTGATTAGATAGAGAGCACACATGGCCTCCATGAACTCAGGGCTGAGAGATAGAGTGACATACAGTAGACATGGCCCTTCGTCATTCCACAAATGCACCAAATTGGATTTGAAATGCTTTCTTGGAGGGGCCGGATTAACCACGCTGCTTCTCGAGACAAGACAAACAGTCAAATCCACCCGCGCAAATAATGAAGCCTGCATCTGTCATTAAAGGACGTCTCCGCTTCGGCTGTAGCCGTTTGGTCCATCATGGACACCGTGGAGTCGGTATGTAGCAAGCCTACTGGAAAACTGTCCCGCAAAAAAAATGTGGACGTTTGGCGTCAAACGGGAGCTGTCAGGCTGCGGGTAATTTATGGAGCAGCGTTTGCAGGAGACAGCCATAGGAACGATATGTATATAAAAGTCATGGGTCCATGTACATTGTTACCGCAGGAACTCCCAAATGTTCTCTCACAGAGAGGCTATCTGCAGGCCACATGTGCAAGAGACTATGTGTGTGCGTGTGTGTGTTTGTCTGTGTGTGTGTGTGGGTTGCAATAACAGATGACGTTTTAAAAAGAAGAAAAACACAAACGGGAGCCACACAAACACACACACACACCTGGGCACACAGCTGCACAGCAGGGATGAATTCCTAGTCTGTCTTTCCCTGACGTTCAGTATCTCTCAAGCCACAGGCCTGCCATTGGTCTTTTTTCCTCCAAGAACAGGGTTTAAAAAGATGGCTGTCTATATCACCACCTGACTAAGCTTTCACTCATCTCAATTATCTTCACTTAGGTAACCAACTAGGCACTTCTGTCGCTTCTAAGCACACTATACAGACTTTATACACTTTTATTTGACACGTCTACTGCATGAGTACAGCACGCTACAGCATTCCTCCCTCCTGCTTTTAGTGTGAGCAAGTGACCCATGCAGGTGTGCATGGCTGTGTCTCTCCCCTGAGCGACTAGCTCAGCGCACCATAGCTTGAGATAGCCCCAAGCTAATGAATAAATACATGGAGAGAGGAACACTGACGATCCGCTCACTGCTGCAATGCCTCTGAGCCCGACATGAAGGACAATGAGCGCGTGTGGAGAGTGTTGGAAAAAAAAACTCGCTTGCTGTCAGGCGGAGCCTCCATTTGCCTTTCTCACTCCCTTCAGTACGGCCCCTCCGAGAGTACCGATGGCTGGGCATGCTGAGCTCGGCTCCGCAGACATGATTTGGCCCACAGGTGGAATCGGCGGGTTGCCCTAGTCGACTCTCGCGGCCCCGAAGGGTGAGCTCTAAAAAGCCTTCCACACAGCACTCCGCACCTGCAGGGGAAGCAGCCAAACATGTCATCTGTTGGGACTTGCGCTGTTTGTACAGGAAGGAATTACAAAGAGGCGAGAGAGAGAAAGAGGGATAGAGACAGAGAGAGAGAGAGAAAGAGGGATAGAGACAGAGAGAGAGCAAGAGGAAGAAAGAGAGATTCCCTCAAGTGGTGCTATCTCCTATTTGTCTTCTTTTCCTCTGTCTCGTTTCTATTGGAATCGGGTGTTCGGTGGTGGTAGAACAACTCAAAGCCCAACGTGACAGCTCTCCCAGGGTGCGATAAGAGGCAGCGGACAGGCTCATTTTCTTCCAATAAAGAGAAAGGATGAGGAGGGGGAGGAATTACACAGCCGGGAGAGGATGGCTGTCAAAGGAGCGCTTGTGATGTGGAGGTCAGGGTTGTCTGAGGGTGAGGAACACTGGTGGAGACACAATTACTCAACTTCCTAATTACTATTGGGACTAAGCTGAACACACATCTCTCTCACACACACACACACACACACACGCACACACACACACACACAGATACGGTACATAGACACACACGCACAGACACACACACACACACACACTCACTTAAAGTCTGTACAGTCGTGCACACAAAGCCACACATTTTTTTTCTTTTCTTAAGTCTTTCTCTCCATTTCAAACTTCAAATGTCAAAACTAGAAAATCTGCATTCATCACGGCATGAGCGAGTTACAAGCTACAGCATGTTCAAGAAACAACAACAAAAAAACCCCCGGACCCCTGGGTTTGACCACATTTTAGACAGCTAGTTCTTAGCACACAATGTTCTTCTTAACACTTGGCATATGTGCCCAAAGCATGCAAAATAACAACACAATACACCAATACAAAAACACCAGGTATATCACTCATTACACACACAGGAACCCTCAACCAATCTTTTTATGAAATAGTCAACTTAAATGGTCTTGTTTGTTTATCATTATTTGGTGCAGAGACAGGAAATAATATTAATTGATAGCCCTAAGTAGTAATGCCCTCTCACTCACACACCAATCTCATGTTTCCTTTGAGTGAGTTATCACAGAGAAAGAGAAGTACATTCAACTAGGGGAGGACTGAGGTGGCTATATGTTGAATCCGATTAATGTACAGTACCCAGATATGGCAGATACGTGTGTGAAGAATACCTACTCATGTGAAAACGGTTAATGTGTTAAGTAAGGTAGATCTTCACCTCTAATTGGAGAATGTATTAATATAAGAACTGTATAATTAATAGTGTCAATGTAGATCATTATTCCCACATCTCTCACTCCTTCTCTTTCACACTCTCTCTCTCTATCTCTCTCTCTCTCACACACATACATACACACACTTATTAGTATACATATACAGTACATGCACATGCATACATACACAAAGAAACATATATTTACTAATCTTTCTCTCCACTTCTTTCTCTTTCTTTCTTTCTTTCTATCTTTCTCTTCCTCTTTATCTCTCTCTCTCTCTCTCTCACACACACACACACACACACACACACATACACACTGTTAAACAGACACATTCAAAGAAGCCAAAGAGTGACAGGCTCTAGAAAGGTACACGGTTACTACTGGATACGGGCTGGATACATGCTGCACTTTTCCCCTCACTCAAACCAGGAACATCATTAGGACACATGTGCATTCAGTTGGGCACAGAGGGAGCAAGAGCAAGTGTGTGTGTGTGTGTGTGTGAGAAAGGAGAAGGAGAGTGCTGACCTGACATTAACGGGAGCAATGAGGCGGCGTTAGTTTTGTCTGAGTGTGTGTTCGGGCTCATCTGGAGCCGCCGCTGAAACGGTGTAACGCACTGTGAGCTCCAGCATGCCTGCATTATTCACCTGGGTAACAACACACCACAATACACCGCTGAGAGCCAGCAACCCCCTTCTCCAACCACCCCCCCCCAGTAAGGCCTCCGGGGTACAGACCTGGGTGGAGGAATAATCGTAGACGTCAGAACCGCTCAGAGTGGGTTGTTGACGTCCGCGGACTATGTGCACTTTCACATCATCATCTATGCATCCTTTGTTGAGCCCGTGAACAGTAAGGGCCAACGCACTGAGGCAAGCCAGCTTAGCGGCGTCAATCTGTAGGGGGAACGTAAATAATTCAGCGGACAAACAGAAGGCCAAAAAAAGGGGATGTATTATTGATATGAAAAGTAATTATCGGAATGGAGATCCCTAGTAGCAAGGGCGTACACCTGAGATTGCCACAAATGCTTTGGAGAGGCCCAATCCATTTGAAGTCAACTCCAAAAATCTTTCAAGAGCAAACAACAAAGTAAACAAAACAAAAACAAACAAAAAAGAAAACCTTCTTTTGCTCTGTCCCAAAGGAACTAAAACAATGCCACTGATTGGTTCAAAAAGAAGGGGTTTTATTGGTTATTTACCCTGTCTAAACTACAGTATGGCAAGAAGATGAATTTGCTAATCCCAGAGGTCAAACGCAGTTCAAGCGGAAGCAGTGAGTGGAGTGGAGCAATCAGTGGAGTCTGGGCTTTCAGCATGACCATCTAACGAGTACTCTGAGCGTCCATGGCTCCGCAACGCCATAGAAACGGACTCGTCTCACTTTGGGTGGCAAATGAATCATTTTCAGCTACAGTACTTTCTGTTTATGGCAATATAGCATCATATATCATATAATGTGTGCAAGATGCCAAAGACCTGACGTGAACTTAGTGCCTGTATTGTAGTGTTGTGAATCTTCTAGTGGTGTGTTGATGTCATCTTTTTAATGGCTGCACTCAAGGGCACATTAACACACTCAATGATCTGATGTAATGATTGTTAATGACTAATCCTTGCCTCGTGTGCATACTCAGACACTTGCATCTGAACTACCTGGTCTCACATCAGATGGGATCTCATTCAAAACAACCCATGTGGAAATGTTATAGTAGACTACAAGGACATGCATTTTATTTGGGCAAACAACTTGTTAAACGCTCTCCCCATCACCCAAACCCTAACTACTCAAAAAACCCACATTTACGAGAAAATATAAGAGCTAGGTTACTGCAAATCTTGTTGACAGTCATAGCTTTATCTCCAGATACTCTGTCTCATCCTGGTGAATCCATGTAAAAAAAATTACCAAAATGCTTCATACTCACTTTATAACATAGGTGTCAAACTCTGGCCCTCTGTGTAATTAAATTTGGCCTGCAAGATCATATCACATGTGCATATGATGCACATATGCATGATCTGCCAAACCTCTAAAACTCAGTCCCTGAATGCTTTGTTAGTGCATTGCCCACTTGGTTGGGATCCTGCTTTTCTATTGACAGTCATTAGCATCCATGCTACCAGTCAGACTGAACAAACTTAACACACCCCTTTCCAAACATGACCAAACGAAAGATGGAAAACAGGAGCTTTCAAAGAGGCTGGAGGCAGACTGGGCCACTGTGAATTAGAGTTTGACACTCCTGCTTTATAAGGATGGATGTGTGTATAAATCCAAAACAGAAGCAAGTAAAAAATCCTCAACTACCAATCCTCAGGTATGGTAAGATTGTGATGGCCATGTTTAAGCTTTATTATGCTTGGGGAACTCCTCCGCAAACTCACAAGCAGCAAGGAAGTCATTAGAAAATACATACAGCCAGATGGGAAACCAATAGGGCGGTGAGTATCACATCGTTTACTTGCATCATATATTTAAATTTGTGTCTCGCCGCATCCGTGTTTGTATATAGAAATGTATGTGTGGGTGTGTGTGGATGCGTGTGTGTGTGTGTATATACGTGTATGTTTGTGTGTGTGTGGGTGTCCACTGTATGTACTATGTTTCTTCACACTGAATGCTGCTGAGAGTGGGTATTAGGCTCTACATCACAAAGAACAGAAGAATCTGCACATACTGTGGAAGAATCAGCTCCGCACACACAAGAATCTGCATCATCATAAGATTCCATCAATCTTTCAATAAATAACACTGCATATCAGTACTTACAATTGAAAATAATAATAATAATAATAATAATAATAATAATAAATAGGTAAACAGGGCTAAACTCAATAAGATCTCTGAAAGCTAAATTGGTGCTCAGAAGATTTATTGCATAACGATACAAATTGTCTCTGAAATGAGTTGTGTGTGCTGTGATGATCTCTAAACACTTCTCTGCCGGGAGACGTGAAAAAGGAAGTGTGCAGGGGTGACTGATGTCCTTCATAATACAGAGTGCCTTCTTCCTGCTGCAATTAGTGTAAACGCGCTGTATTGTTGCTAATGGGGACCCAGTAATTGTAAATGTAGTTCTCTTTCGTTTCGAAGCTGAAACGTACGAATGGATGATGCCTATCATCTCCTACTTTTTCTGAAGTCAATTTTAACCAACCCTTTGAAAAAAGGGCAGTAAGCGCTCTGACGCGCGCAGGCAACTACTTAGACAGCCCTGCGTGACGTCAGAAAGTGTATATATTGACTGCGCTTACGCTTCAGGTCCTCTTTGCCTCTTTCACCTCGCCTACTGCGTGTGTTTCTGAGTCGCTTTTCGTTTGCTTCCGCAAATATTTCTAAAACCAACATTTTTTTTTTTGAAAGCCCACCACAAAAGCTTTTTTCAAAGCTCTCCGAGGGATTTCCAACCGCCATGCTGTGTGTTTCATCTGCATGGGGAGTGAGCATGCTATGCTAGCCTTCTCGCAGCCAGATCTCTGCTCGGCTTAAGAACGCCTCTCCCCTGCGGCTATTGCCAACAGAGCGGCATTTTTCGTGGGTTCCACTGGTAGTCCAGGGGCGGCTTCTTCCCCCGTTGGCGTCAGTGCTCTCCCCGCCCGCCAGTTTATCGATTTTCCCCCGGCGTCCTCGCACCCGGATGGGCTAATCGGCCGGTCTTCTGTGGCTACTCGGCCATCGGTTAGCTTCTCAGCGGCTAGTCAGCTACCAGCTAGTCAGCTAACCGCGGCCCACCTGGCTAGCCCTGCTAGCTCCATCGGCGCTGCCTTTGCCCGCGCGGCTACTTCGCCGCTCCAGGTCGATGATTCTGACGACCCGGTTATCGAGGCTGTGGACGAGGAGGAGCTCGCTTCCTTCCTCTCCGCTAAGGAATGCGCCACCGTGGAAGATTTTCCACCGGTCCAGAAGACCCACGCCGCCCAGTTAGCTTCCGAGCTAGCTTCCTTGGCTATACAGGCGGCTAGCAGGCTGGGCCTGCCCCCGCCTCAGCGCTGTCCGGGAGGGCGTTTCGACCCCTTCTCCGGCGCGCTGCCCTCACCTGATGCCCTCCCGCTCCCTGCTCACCCCACTGTCGTGGCGGATGCGCAGGCCTCTTGGGAGGACCCCTTCGCCGCCATTGCCCCTATTCAAGGCCACGCTGCGTTTTACGCGATGGACGGAGCGGGCACCAACGGCCTCATGCAGCTCCCTCGCGTTGAGGATGCGGTCGCTGGTTGTCTAGCGCCATCTTCTGCCACCACCTGGACATCGCCTCCTGAGCTTCCCTCTAAGCCGTGCCAGCGCACGGAGAAGCTCGTTTCAAAGGCCTTTATTTGTACAGGCCAGGCGATAAGGGCGTTGAATTGGGAACTGGTTGGGAACTGGTGGCGGATCTCTCAGCGCAGCCGTCGGACCTTACCCTCCATCAGCTGCGCAGAGCTACCGCTCTCACCTCACTGGCCATCAGGGCGGCCATTAAAGCCGACGGGCGCTCCCTTGGCTCTTTGGTCGTCATCGACAGGCACCTCTGGCTGAATCTCTCGTCCATGCCAGAGAAGGAAAAGAGACATCTTATGAACGCTCCCATCTCCGCTAATGCTCTGTTTGGCCAGGCGCTGGAACTCCAGCGCGATCGCTTAGAGAGGACGAAGTCGGTGGCTCAGGCCCTGCAACCTGTGCTTCCTAAGCGTGCCCCGCCTCAACCAGCCACTCCGGCTGCGTCTCAGACGCGTGCTCGCGCGCCTCAACGGACGCAGCAAAAGAAAAAGGCGGACGGCCCCCGCCACGCGTCCAACTAGCCAGGAACGGCGCAAGAAGCCACAGCGATCCTGATACGATCAGGATCCCCTATCCATTGACTGCTATGCCTCTGTGTGCTCCAAAAGGCACGGGTCCCCGCTCTGCAGTCCCCAGCTCGGAGCGTTCCCCCCCGCTTCGGCGGTCCTCTTTGATCTCACCCCCTCAGGGGGCGCTGAGTTTGCCTTGTTCACAAGCACCCCGCACACACACTCTCGCCCCTCTGGGGCAATGTTTGACAATGAGCCCCGGCCCTGGCCGGAGGACGCTCTCTGTTCTGTCAGCTCTGTCGCGCACTGGGGCACCGATTCGGTCGCTATGCGCCTTGCGTGACGTCACGCTTCGACGGCGCCCAAGTGGCGCCGAGGCCTCTACTAACGTCACGGCCCCCGCGTCCTCTGTCTCACTCGCCTCCGAGCAGTGGGCGTGCGACACGTCGGAGTCGTTCACGGTCGAGAAGCCCTCCCCAGCCTCTCTCGCCGCTTCTGTAGGCCGATTTATCGCCCAGGTACGGGCAGAGCTGTCTGTTCAGTCTGACACTTCTGCCATCGGGCGGATGGGAAACTTCTCCCCCCTCTTCAAGGACGTCGCTGACGCGCGCTCCAGGTCGACCGCCCCACGGGGCGTCGCGAGTGATGTGCGCGGCTCGACAACCACGCGTGAGCGCCCAGGGGTCTCACACACGGTTGGCTTGCCCTCAGCCCCCACATTACGTCGGGTCTCTACCCTGTCAGTCGAACGCTCTTCAACTCCGCAGACAGCCTCAGTCATTGTCCCTTAGTGCCACTCGGGGGCAGCATAGCACTTAGTTTGTCCTCGCTGCCTCCTCATTCCGCCGCTCTGCTCAGGCAGAATTGGGCGATGTGCACAACGTCGCGTTGGGTTCTTTCAACAGTGTTGAAAGGCTATCAACTGCAGTTCAGGTAGCCACCCCCGCCCTTCAGAGGTGTCATGGAGTCAGTGGTGCCTCCCTCCAGGGCCCCTGCTCTCAGACAAGAGCTTCGCGATCTCTTGAGAAAGGGCACTATTCAGTGCGTAGATCCGACGCTCGCGCGCGCAGGTCGTTACAGTACGTACTTCCTTGTGCCCAAGAAGTCGGGCGCTTTTCGCCCTATTCTAGATCTCAGAGCGCTCAATGCTTCGCTCAAACCTCTCACCTTTCACATGCTCACGGGGCGTATGGTGGCGGAGTCAGTCCGCCAGGGGGATTACATGGTCACCATAGACCTTCAGGACGCCTATTTCCACATAGGTATAGTCCCGAGGCACAGGTGTTTTCTACGCTTTGCCTTCGAGGGCAGAGCTTATGAGTACACAGCCCTCCCTTTCGGTCTGTCTCTGGCACCTCGGTGCTTCACCAAGTGTGTGGAGGCGGCGATCGCTCCTCTACGCTCTCAGGGTATCAGACTCCTCAATTACTTGGACGACTGGATGCTGCTGGCAGGTTCCAGACAGCTCCTAACGTCACAGGTTCACACTGTTTTGCGTCACCTGCACGATCTGGGCTTCTTAGTAAACCTAAGCAAGTGCATGCTCTCTCCCTCTCAGGAGGTCGAGTTCTTGAACTGAACTCACGCTCAATGAGAGCGACACTCACTCCGAAGAGACTACAGGACGTCAGGGCGTGTCTACGCCACTTCAGACTAGGTGCCTGCGTTTTGGCCAGGCTGTGTCTCAGACTGACGGGCCTCCTGTGCACCGCGGGTGGCGCTGTCCCACTCGGCCTTTTACACTTACGCCCACTGCAGCTCGCCTTAGCGGAACTAGGTGTGTCCTCCAGGTCGAACCCCGCCTGTCGGATCTTAGTATCCAGACGCATGTGGCTAGCCCTCGCGCATTGGCGCAGGCCGTCGTCCTTCACCAGAGGCGGCGCCCTTGGCGCTGTAGCCAGACGCATGACGGTGACCACCGATGCGTCCAAGAGCGGCTGGGGCTACACATCAATGTGTTAGAGCTCCTAGCTGTCTTTTGCGCTCTGAAAGAGTTTCTTCCTCTTCTCAGAGGAGAACACATTCTGGTGCGTACGGACAACACCACTGTAGTGGCTTATATCAATCGCCAGGGCGGCACGCGCTCTCCGGACCTGTTTCGCCTGCCGTACAAGCTGCTCACCTGGGCCTCCCGCCACTTCCTGACGATCAGGGCGTCGCACTTGCCCGGTGTGCGTAACACAGGCGCGGACCTCCTCTCCAGGGGTGTTCCGCGTGCAACCGACTGGCGCCTCTGCCCAGCCGTGGTGCACAGCCTCTGGTCCCGCTTCGGGCGGGCACGAGTCGATCTTTTCGCCTCAAGCGAGAACGCTCACTGTCCAGCGTGGTTTTTGCTGGAGCGAGATGCGCCGCTAGGGTCGGACGCGCTGGCACATCCGTGGCCGCGAGGTCTACTCTATGCTTTTCCCCCCCTTCCTCTGATGCGTCAGGTGTTGGCCAGGATCAGGGCGGGGGCTCACAGGGTGATTCTGATCGCCCCCAATTGGCCATCTCAGAACAGGTTCTCAGATCTGGTCTCACTGCTGGACGGCCAGCCTTGGACCCTCCCTCTGAGGAAGGATCTCCTATCTCAGGTTCACGGGTCGCTGTGGCACCCTAAGCCGGAAGCGTGGAGACTGACGGCTTGGCCCCTGAACGGGCACGTCTCCTAGAGAGCGGCCTGTCAGACGCAGTTATAGAGACTGTTCAGGCTGCTAGAGCTACGTCCACTAGGTCGTTGTATACACTAAAGTGGCGCGTGTTCAGCACGTGGTGCAGAGACAGAGGCTGTGATCCTCTAGTCTGCCCTATTGGCGAGGTGCTTGCTTTTCTGCAACACCTGTTTGATCAGGGTCGTACACCCTCTACTCTGAAGGTGTACCTCGCAGCTATTTCAGTACGCCATGTTGGCTATGCTGGCGTTTCCCCAGGCGCTCACCCCCTTGCGTCGCGCTTCATGAAGGGCGTCAGGCGGCTTCGCCCCTCTTCCACACATTCGGTCCCTACTTGGGACCTGGCCACTGTCCTACGCGGACTGGCTCTTATGCCCTTTGACCCTCTGTCGAGTGCCAGTCTAAAGATGCTTTCCCTTAAGACTGCGCTTCTGCTCGCTCTGGTCTCGGTGATGCGCGTTAGCGATCTGACTGCTCTATCAGTCAGTCCTGACTGTCTTGAATTCACGCAAGATGACGCGCGGGTAACGCTGTGACCAAATCCCTTTTCTCGCCCTAAAGTGCTGTCTACTGACCCTCGTTCGAGGGTCATTGAGCTCTCAGCCCTTCCTGAGACGGGAGGTTCTGTGCCCGTCACTCTGTGCCCTGTCAGAGTGCTTTGTGCCTATTTGACGCGTACGCAGAGCATCAGGAAGACGAACCAGTTGTTCGTCTGCCATGGCGAGCGTCCCAGGGGTCAGGCCTTGTCTATCCAACGCATGTCGCATTGGCTTACTGAGGCCACACGTCTGGCATATGAGGCGGCGGGTGCTCCTCCGCCTGCTCATGTCAGGGCGCACTCCACCCGTGGAGTGGCGGCTTCTTGGGCCTTCTGGAAAGGCGTCCCTATGCAGGATATCTGTCTGAGCGCTTCGTGGGCCTCAGGCAACACCTTCGCGCGTTTTTACGCGTTGGACGTCACCAGGCCGGGGGTAGCAGAGAGTGTTCTCTCTGGGCCCGGCGGCGGTCCCATGGGTCTTCCCGCCTCGGGCTCCTCGGTGTAGGGCTCTTGAGGCTTGGTTGTAGCGATCCATTCGTACGTTTCGGCTTACGTATCCTCAAGTCGCCGACGCAGGCGAGCTTGGCAAAGAGGACCTGAAGCGTAAGCGCAGTCAATATATAGACTTTCTGACGTCACACAGGGCTGTCTAAGTAGTTGCCTGCGCGCGTCAGAGCGCTTACTGCCCTTTTTTCAAAGGGTTGGTTAAAATTGACTTCAGAAAAAGTAGATGATAGGCATCATCCATTCGTATGTTTCGGCTTCTCACTCAGAGAACCGAGGATACGTTAGTATCCGTAAAGTTTTGACTGTTCTCAACAGAAGTGTATGGTCACGTGCTTTAATGTCACCAGAGTACACCACACCACAATACAACCTGTCAGAACACTTCCTACTGTACAGAGGCAGAAAATTAATTGGTGTCTTTGTGGATGTGCCATATTTTTTGAGTTACCTCAGAAAAGAGAGTCTCTGATGTGCTTTTTTCAACACAACATGTTGAAGGGCCAACTCACTCTCAAGGTCATACACTAGATCTTGTTATAACTAAAGGTCTTCATGTCTCCACCACTGTAGTGGATCTGGCACTATCTGATCATTATTGCATTTTCTTTGAAGTCAAATTATCCCCTAATCTATGCACCAGATCCATGGCTACTGAAAGGAGGACTATAAATGAAAATACGGCCAGACTCTTGCCATATCATAAGCACTCTCACAGGCCCCAAGTCAACTTTCTGACTCTGCTGATGACCTGTTGACCAATTTTAATACCAGAATGACACACATTATGGACAATATTGCACCATTAAAGCTTAAAAGAATTGTGGATAATAAGAAAACCCCATGGAAACAAAATCCAACAGTTAAACACCTCAAAAGAGAGTGTAGGAAGGCAGAAAGAAAATGGCGCAAAACCAACCTCCATATCCACTATCAAGTATATAAAGGAACGTAAAAAAACTATAATCTTGAAATCTGTAAGGCAAGGCAATCATTTTTCTCTGAAATTATAAACAGGAATTTGAACAATGCTAGTGTGCTCTTCTCCACAGTTGAAAAGTTAACAAACCCCAAATCACAAATAGCACCTGAGTTTCTCACAACTGACAAATGCAACGAGTTTGCATGCTTTTTTAGAAGTAAGATTAATAACATCAGAATAAATATTACAACACAGTTGCAGACAGCCCAACAACCAGAGCCTATATCACCAAAGAGTATATCATGCTGTATGTCAACATTCAACTCCATTGATTACGATGTACTGGTGAAAACCGTCCAAGACCTCAGTTCTTCCACATGTGAAATGGCCATTTTGCCAACCAGCTTCTTGAAATCTGTCCTCCACCTTGTAGCACCAGATCTGCTCCAGATTATAAATGCTTCTTTGGAGAATGGCATTTTCCCCAAGTTACTAAAACTAGCAGTATTAAAACCACTACTGAAAAAGAATACCCTGGATCACTCAGCTCTTAACAACTATAGGCCAATATCCAATCTGCCATTTGTTGGGAAGATCATTGAAAAGATAGTTTTCAATCAACTAACTGTGTTTTTGTCCTCAACAAAATTGTCTTGATATATTTCAGTCTGGCTTTAGAGCCTATTACAGTACTGAGACTGCCCTCATTAAGGTTGTGAATGACATCCGTCTAAATACTGATGCAGGACAAACATCTGTTCTGGTGCTACTGGATCTCAGTGCTGCCTTCGACACTGTTGATCATGGCATACTACTACACCGGCTGGAACATTGGGTTGGTTTTACTGGTATAGTGATTAAGTGGCTAAAATCCTACTTAGAAGATAGAAGCTTCCTCGTTGCCATGGGCACCCATGCTTCAACACCAATGCCCCTGACCTGTGGAGTCCCCCAGGGGTCTATACTTGGACCTTTACTATTCAACCTATATATGCTCCCACTTGGTCAGATTATCACTAACTACTCACTTTCTTACCATAGCTATGCTGATGACACCCAAATCTACATTTCATTGTCCCCTGATGACTATACCCCCCTTGAAGGTCTCTATCAGTGTATTGAACAAATAAATGACTGGATGTCTTTTAATTTTCTACAGCTAAACAAAGACAAGACTGAGGTGATTATATTTGGAAACAAGAAGAAAAGATAAAAGGTGGCCACTGCGCTCAACGCAAAGGGGTTCACAGCCAAAGAGACCGTTAAAAACCTTGGAGTCATCATTGATAGTGACCTTAACTTCAGCAGTCATATCAAATCAATCACTAAATCAGCATACTATCATTTAAAAAACATCTCTAAGCTGAGAGACCTAATGTCAAGTAAGGACCTTGAAAAACTTATTCATGCTTTTATCTCTAGCAGAGTTGACTACTGCAATGGCCTGTTAACAGGCCTACCCAAAAAGACCATTAAGCCCCTTCAACTCATTCAAAATGCAGCTGCTAGGGTCCTTACAAGAACAAAAAGGACTGACCATATTACTCCAATTTTAAAATCCCTGCACTGGCTTCCTGTGAGTTTTAGAATTGATTTTAAAGCACTGTTACTTTTATTTAAATCTATGAATGGCAAAGGCCCTGTTTATATTTTAGACATGTGTCAGAAATGTACTCCACTGAGGTCTCTAAGATCTTTGGAAAAGAATCTGTTGATCAGACCCACTGTCAGAACAAAAATTGGTGAAGCAGCTTTTTCTTATTATGCTGTGCAGCTATTGAACCAACTTCCAGAAAATATAAAAAATGCACCTACCGTTGACAGTTTTAAATCAAGACATAAGACCAAATTATTTTCTGATGCTTATTCCTAATGCCACCTGATTTTAATTATTTATCTGTTTTGGTTTTATGATTAATTTTCTCTTGATGTTCATTTTATGTTCATTTTTACCTGTTTGTAATTATTTATCTATTGTGGTTTTATTATTAACTTTCTTTTAATGTTCATTTTTTACAAATATTTTAATTATTTGCATTTACTATTTATTTATTTTCAGTTAATGTTCATTTTACTATTTATTTTCTTAAATGATCATTTTACTTCATATATTTTATATTTCCTCTCCTCTTTTTTTCATCTATTTTGTTCATCTTTTTATTATCAATTTTCTTTTAAATTCTCTTTTAAATTTTTTCATCTATTTTATTCATCTTTTTATTATCAATTTTCTTTTAAATTCTCATTAATGTTCATTTTACTATTTATTTTCTTTAATGATCATTTTACTTCATATATTTTATATTTCCTCTCCTTTTTTTCATCTATTTTATTCATCTTTGTATTATCAATTTTCTTTTAAATTCTCATTTTTAACACACACGTTTGTTGCCTTGTATTGTATTTTGTTTTGGTCTCTGTACAGCACATTGAGTTGCCACTGTGTATGAAATGCGCTTTATAAATAAAATTGCCTTGCCTTGCCTTTTGCGATAACATATTTTAGCTAATATGCAAAGGCCGAAATGTGGAAATATGGATGCGTAGGAACTTGAAGTACTTGACAATTTCAACAAACGCAATACAGGTGTACAAACTGGTCAATTATAAGGTCCTAAGTTTTCCCCATGTTGAGGGACAAAGTTGTGACACCACACACTCAAGTTCTGTGTAGGATACCTCACTGTTACGAGTACTGATGAATCCAGCGACTGTTGTGTCATCTGCAAATGTCACACTGCTGTAAGTGGAACTTTGCACCGTCAAATAGGTAGAAACTATAGACTAAAGGATTGAGAGAGAAGTTTTGTTGAGTCGCGGTGTTCACAACTACAGTAGAAAAATTAGTAGCATTTTTTTCAAAGGGGCCTACAGTGACATGAGCCTGTTAATAACATGACGTCATGCATCATGAACATTGAAGATACTTCATTTACGTTCTTGACGGTTGTCATGAAGTTTCATTCAGCTATTGTGATGCCAAATCACCAAAAACCAAATCACACTTAATAATACCAACAGTTATAAACATAAATAAAGTGTCATTAATACTCATGACACACCATGTTTATAAAACAGGCTTTTGGCATCCTTTGAGTATGTTCACTAATAAAGTGTTACAGAAAATTGCCTGTTTCTCAACTCAGACTGTCAGGAAGTCTCACCACCCCCTGCAGATGGAGTTGCAGAGGCCAAAATCTGTCAGCTAGGTTACCAGACACGATGGTGCAGTATGATAGTGTTGAAGGCACCACTATAATCAACAAAGAATATCCTGACATGAGTGTTTTTGGCCTCAAGGTGTCAGACTGCATAATCTACACATCTGTTTGAACTGTATGCAAACTGTAATATACAGTACCTGAGGAACCAGGTGTGTTATCGATTATGTATGTTCTCACTAGTTTCCCAAAACACCGTATTATCACATGCTGAGGCTACAGGTCTATAGTCATGTGATTTCTTAGACACAGCTTTCCTGTGACGTGGGAACCACAGAGGTAGAGACTGACGTTCAAGCTAACGCTCAACAAACATTGTGTAAATAATGTTTAGCAATGAATGTGAATAGTCTTGGAGTACAATATTTGTGTATGTATCTGTGTGTGCATGAATGCTTACGGATGTGTGGAGTTTGTGTGTGTGTGTGTGTGTATGGGGGGGGGGGGGGGGTTGTCGAGAAGTCGTGTGTTAAGTGTAGCAGGAGCTGATAATGGTGTGATGTGGCCTATGCCTGCGTCTGTGCTGGTGGTGGTAGGGCAGAGATAAGATGGCTGCCCACTGATAAGAGGGGCAGTACCACACACATCAGAGGTTATTGAACTCCCATCACGCCTGTCAGTCTACCTTCCCACCTCCCCTTGCACCCCGCCCCTCTGGGGAGCTGTCAGTCACAACAGAAGGGTGTGCTCCACCTGTTTATATGGTATATGTAAGTGTGTGGTGGGTATAGGGAAAAGGTCTGTTTGTGTGTGTGTGAAAGAATGTGTGAGAGAAACTATATATATAAATTACACAATGTGACTTGTGGCAAATTTCATTTAATGAGCTCAAAACTTAAAAAAAAAAAAATATTGACACTGTCAGTGACGAATAAAAGTAAAAAAAAAAAAAGCTACTTTTTTACAGGGCTTTGCTATATATACATCGGGAATGGAAGTATGCACACACACACACACACACACACACACACACACACATTTAACATACAATAATGCAGAAAAAGCAGAAAAGGGTTCTGCAGCGATCACCATTTCTCCTGCCTTCAGTGTTCTTGTCTGCTCAATTCAAAGCTCTTCTCCAAGGCTCTCAGGTTGTCTCCATAGGGGAGCTAGTGTGCCCGCAAACACATCCACCTCGCATCCTTCCTCAACTCTTTCTCTTTAACTAAACCACAAAGCACACACTCAACCCAACACTCAACGTGTTTTCAAATGACTGCACCCACGACACACACGCCCACACACACACACTGAAACATTTGCATACCTCCTCTCACACTGACTGGCTGCCGCCTCCCAGAACAAACTTTTTAACATATGCACGCGCCAACAAAGCTGCCAAAAACTTGTGCCTGAAAAAAAACCCAATGTGTGTGACCCAAAAAACGCAAGCTTTGTGAGTTCTTTACATTTGCTTTCCCAAATCATCTCCCTCTATAACCTCTCGACAAAAAAAGAAAGAAAGAAAAAATCTCATTCGCATTCTCCCAGTTCAATCTCGTGTCTCATCGCTGTGGCCTAAATATAACTGCCAACTAAGTTGCCTTCCAATTGCATTTGTTAAGGACTTTTTTTGTTCGGTTTACTGGTGAGAAGCCGCACAAACACAAATTGATGGTGTTTACTTGGCCTGTTTTTTACGAGGCGAACCTTCATTACATCTGTGATGTGGATAAATCAAAGTCGATTACGCTCACCGACGCAAGTATTAAAGTCATCAGCAATGTAATGGGAAAGGATGAGGTCTATGAACGAAGTCCAAAAATGTTCTTGTGCTGCCCCTCCCCCCCAAACGTCCTCTCCTCCTCCACCCTTCTTTATCACATGCAGCTAACAATGCTGTATAAAAGACTTTGGAGTCTAAATTGGCAAGGCAAGGCAAGTTTATTTATATTTATTTAGCGCATTTCATACACAAAGTACGCAGTTCAACGTGCTTTACAAAGATAAAAATAAAAACATAGTGGATATAATAAAGTAAATTGGCCTATGTGAGAAGAAAGAGAATGATAACAACAATGACCTCCTCTCCCACGCAACCTCCAACTCCACCACATCGTGAGTGCTAAAAAAGAACAATCACCAAAAAAAAAAAAAAAAGCAGCAGTTGCAAAGCCCAAGCGTTTGTCGTGTGTTAGGGCTTGCATGGGCGCCTGCGTGTGGAATAGGAGGCGTCCTCCACTCTCTCGCACGTCGTGGTGATTCTATGATTCTACCACCGAAGAAGATAAAAATAGTCAGGGATGATTCCGCAGTGGCGGCGGGGAGCTGTGTGGCGTCTGGGTGGGAAACACGGAGTGGGGGGGGCTTGCAAAACGAGCCAGCTGAACAGCGGCGATGGTGGCGACGCTCACAACGCTTCATCAGAGCTGTCTGTATGCGTTTGTCACCTCGCATCAGTCGACAGGAAGTGGCAGACAAGATCCCCACTCCAAATACTTCACACACACACAAACACACACACATATACACACACATACACACACAAACACACACACACACACACACACACACACATAAACACACACACACACACACACACAGAAACATAGATACACAGATAAATGCACATACACAAACACCATACCCATACCCATAACCACACCGACACACAGACATATAAACATGTTCAAACACACACACAACATGTTTACATGAAAGAACATTCTGGAAAAATCCCTCAAACTGCGAATCAGGAAAGCCTTTCATGCCCATCAGAATCATTTCCACACCACTTTTTGCCCTCACTGAGCCTGCAACAACAATGTATTTTTCAGCAGTTTCTCTAAGAGCATAACACAATGGTGCAGCCCCAAGCCCGTCTCACTCTCTCTCTCTCTCTCCTTCTCTCTCTCTCTCTCTCTCTCTCTCTCTCTCACACACACACACACACACACACACTTTCTGTCATTCTCTCTTTCAAAAACAAACATCAATAGTTGGAGCGTTTCCCTGCATGTCTGGTAGCACGCTTCCTTGAAAACAACCTGGGGTGTAGAGAGCCCCCTCTCCGCCCATCACACACACACACACACACACACCAGCAGGGCCGCTGTTCGTCCTCCATGTCCATGTACATAAAGGCCATAAAACCGTCACACACACGCACGCACATGCACACACCACCACTACCACCACAGGATCACATATGCATATGACTATAATTAGACATGAATAATTCAAGGGAGCGAGTGTGTATCACTCACACAGCTGACCATGAATTCATGTCAAAAGGAAGGATATGACTATGCATGTTGCGTGTATGCATATTTGTGTTTTGGTGTGTGTGTGTGTGTGTGCTTGTGTGTGTGTGCTTGTGTGCTTGTGTGTGAGAAATAGTGTGTCAGTCAGTCTGTCTGTGTATACAAGCGTGTGTGGGAGATGGATAGAGAGGCAGGGAAATGCATGAGAAAAGATGGATAGATACAATAGGAGTCGAGGGATGTGGAGGGGGAGAAGGAGAGAGAGGAAAGAGAGAAAGAGAGGAAACACTGGAACAGTGGAGCAAGAGCATCTCACTTCTGCTTTATTTAATCTTCACATTTTGCAAATGACGTGCAAATCTGATGCAGCTGTGCGCCAGTAAGGTTATCGCTAATAGGGATCTGGATTGGGAAAGAAATTAGATTAATGGCCCGGAAGACGCTGAGTACCCCAAACAAATAAGGCTGTTTTCAGGAGCCAGGCATAGTTTAGGGAGTGGGGAGTGGGAGGTGTGTGTGTGTGTGTGTGTGTGTGTGGGGTGGGGGGGTGGGTGGGGGTTGGGGTTTGTGCACCTCAGCCAGAATACACAGCCAAGTTGAAGCTTCAATTAGGTTAACCATCTCCAATTCTTACTCTGTCTCCTGTCGAATACCACCCTAGGCCACCCCCCACCCAACACACACACACACACGCACACACACACACACTCACAGCCACATCTACTGCTGGTGGAGAGATGGATTCTGTCTGGTAAATGAGCGTGCCGTCCCATAACAAATCCGCATAACCGTATTAGTTTCAACAAAGACTATATATACAAATTAGCCATAAAATTGTCACAGCAGTTTAGGCAGCAGCGGCATGGCACACATACACACAGGCACGCACACACACAAACAGACATCCACAAACACACATTAAACAAATTCACGCGCACACACAAACACACACATATACATGCACACACACACACACACACACACACACACACAAACACATCCCATCATGCTCAGAGCCATCTGTGGGGTGTAATTTAGCAAGCAGTGAGTTATAAAGATGTTTCTCACATCAGCATCAAGTGTTGTGTACACACATACACACACACACACACTCATGTGCACAGACACACAATCACCTACATAAAAGCAAGCAGTGTTGGGAAAGTTCACGTTCTACATGAACTAGTTCAGTTCATAGTTCACAAATTTTAATATGAACTAGTTCAGTTCATAGTTCATAATTTTAAAAAATGAACTAAGTTCACAGCTCCAAAAAATGAACTATTTCAGTTCTTTTTTCAGTATGTTGCGAACTATGATTTTTCGGCCACAGGCGGCAATTATTTTGTTTAACACTGAAACTGTGTCATATCTTCCAATCCAATTTTTAATTCTTATCTAACCAGGATTTACATTAACATTGAAGGCAGAGCCTTCCCCATTGTTTTAACACTTGTTTGTTGTTCAGGTTAGCTGAGGACGTGACTGAAGTGCAGATTTTAATTTTCAAAGCCAATGGGCAAGTTTGCACAGAATACTACTATAGATAGTAACTGTAATTATTGATATATTTTTTTAGTGGGACAATTTATAGTATAAGAAAGGTATTAAATTGTATGTGTAGAGTGATTTTGGTGCAACTAGTTTATAGTGAGATATTTATTGAATTGAGTCCCTTTAACAGAATAAGCCACATTTTCCCACCCTAAGATTACTGTAGGTTTGGTGGCACTACAAATTTATTGGAGCAAAGTTTTTCACCAAAGTAAATAGTCTAGTTAATACGACCAGAATGAGGCTATTGTGTGTTTTGATTTTGCTGGTACAGTTGATAAGTTTATTGAATGTAATTCGTAATTTAAAAACCCTTTAAATATAGGTGTACGGTAGCATACATTTCGCCAAAGAGGTGTAATATGACCCTGATAACATTCTAACAGGCTTTGGTGACTTTGGTAGCTCTTTACTCGTGAAGTTATTGACATTAACACGTTTGCGTTTTGCACTTTGCAGACAGTCCCAAGCATTTCACTGAAGATTGCTCATTGAGAGCAATGCCGTCCGTATTTACATATTGTTTGCAACTCAATTCCTTACCGTACGAATTGGCAAAGCGCGCAGACCGAGAGAAAGTTTTGACATGAGTCTCCTCATGTCCAACGCGTGACGGTTGAGAGTCCTTCTCCATACTGCTTTATGTTTTGATGACGCATGCGACGCGACACTGGAGGAGGCTGCCGTTGCCAAATTGGATCTGCAATGCTCTTGTGCAATATTGCTTTCGGGCTCCACGCAACTTTGGCACACACATAACCTTTGAACACAGGACTAAACGGTGTGTTTTTCGGCTGATAGGCTTTATAGAAATGGACACTTAATAACAAACATAAAAATGAGTGCACGAGCCGTTCACAGTCACCAGAATGAACGCGTTCACAGTATCGTTTATCAGGGAGTAATACAGAACGTTCAATTCAAGTTCACCAAAATTATGAACGAGTTCATGAACTTTCGTTCAATGAACGCGTTCAGGTACAACACTGCAAGCAAGCAGCAATTTTAAGATTTTGTGCATACAGTATGTACAGTTTAATCACAATCAATATCAATATTACACACTGACAAAAACACACACATATAAGTTCACTTTCTCCTCACTTTCTCTCTCTCTATGTCTGTCATTCTCACTCATCTCTCCTCTCACATGTCTGGATATCCCAGACAGTAAAAGCCGCCCTCCCACCCACTGGTTTCCTGGCAAACTCCTTAATGGCACTCAGGATCATCAAACGATCACAGACACGCTTATCTAATCAGCCGGCCGAACCGTCAGCCGTCAGTCCATCTGCTATGGGCACAGACTGTAACTGCACTCTGACATTGTCATAATTATGACCCGAAGCCAAAACTACACTACTCTCTCTGTGCTAATAACACTGCTGTGCTCACTGCCTGACTGACTGACTGACTCGCTTGAGTTTTACCATGCGTGTCCTCTCAGCTCTCATCCAAAAGAGAGAGAAAGAGAGAGAGAGAGAGAGAGAGAGAGAGAGTGTGTGTGTGTGTGTGTGTGTGTGAGAGAGAGAGAGAGAGAGAGAGAGAGAGAGAGAGAGAGAGAGAGAGAGAGAGAGAGACAGGGATAGAAAGGAAGAGGGGACAGAAAAAAAGATGGAGGAACATTACCATGTGTGAAGATGAAGAGGGAAAAGGGAGTGTACACACACACACACACACACACACACACACACACACAAACACACACACACACTACTCACACACATTCAGGAAAAGATTCGGGCATCCATGATAGAAAGACAAGGCACGGCATCATGTCAAAAAAAGCAAATTGATTTACTGTTAAGCTTGGATGTGTAAGAGAAACTGAGCATTGGGTCCTTACTTTGTCATAATGTAGGTACCTACAACCACAGGCGTGTGTGTGTGTGTGAGAGGTGTCGTGACTTGAAATATGAGACGTTTGAAATGAAAATCTATGTGTCTGGCACGTGGGGCCTGCCAGAGGGAGGGTTGGAGCGTTGGCCCCAGTGCTTCATGGGTAGTCATGTGCTTGGCAGGTGAGTTATTAAACACGGGAGTGTTTTGGCCAGATGATGGATGTGGCTTTTTCAAGGGGCCCCGTAGATATGGACGCCACCTGGTCAGCGTTAAATGACCCATAAACGGGTCAAACGGCACGGCACTGCAAATGATACAGGAGGCTTGTTCACTGCTCATTCGACAGTTTCTTCCTCATTTGAGATGACAGAGAAGCTTTCTCGTGTGCCGTCTGTGCCTGTCTATGTATATATATATATATATATATATATATATATATATATATATATAAATGTGTATATGTGTGTGTGTGTGTGTGCGTGCGTGAGTGTGTGTTTTTCTCTCAAGTACGTCTGCTGTTTGAGTAGAACAGAAGCCGCAGCGTTGCAAGTGAATTTCAATGTTGGCTGCGAGCTTTTGGGGATTGTCAGTGGCAAGAAGACAAGCGAGCGCGGAGCGGAGAAGAAACCAAAGCCAGCACGAGTGCTGCCAACCATACTGTACTACCGCATAACAACCTCTCCCCCTGCACTCGCAACCATCCCTCGGAAACTTTCCCCTTTCGAGTTTTAATTTAGGAACTTCTTTACTCACTTTCTGAGACAAGCTGGCCTATATATAGTAATGCGGTTAACCTAAGAGTCCTTAGCACAAGTCGTACGCCATCAAGCTGTGCCCTTATTTTCAGACACGTCGCTCTGTCCTTGGTGCCCTCCGCACGTAACACTGCAGGGGCCTCAGACGAGTCTGATGCCTACAGGCGAGCGGGCACACCTCCGCCAGGCATACAGGAGCAGTTCCATGCCAACTGTGCATCGGGCCTGGCCTTCTGCTGCCCACGCTCGTTTGTTATCCCCAAAACCAAGTGACAGATCCTCCAATCATCCATTTCTTACTGAAGGCGGCGCCCAATAAATATTTACCTGACCTGACACTCTGAGTAATGACAGAGCGCTGGGCCTGGCTAATGACACCGTTGCTGAATGTCAAATTGCACATATCATCTTTGTGTGTGTGTGTGTGTGCATGCACGTGTCTAATTTTTTTTCCTTACTTTCTTTTTGTTGCTTTCTCTGTCTCTTTGTGTGTGCATGTGTCTTCCTTCCCTTCTTTCTCTCTTCTTATTTTCTTTCTATTGCTTTCTCTCTCTCCCTCTGTTTCTCTCGCCTATTCAGACTAAAGAGTCATGCAGCTCTCTCTCTCCTCTGTATTACGCCACTGTAGCCTCTGTGATTGCGCAACACAGATGGCCAGAGTGTTGTGTGTGTGTGTGTGTGTGTGTGTGTGTGTCAGAGGGAGGAGGGGTTGAGTCGGGGCAGCGATGTGAGTCCCTACTGACTGCGAGCTGCCACTGCAAGCACAAGCGCGGAAGCAGTGGGTTGGGAGACTGATGGCAGTGAGCGCTGCTAGCTCACAGGACAAGGCATCAGCTCAAGTCACGTCCACTTCCACCACTCGCTGGGGACGGAGCCGCTCACAGACAGTTATAATGCCCCTTGCTTGACAGTCCCTTCCCAGAGTGGAAGGGAGGACACAGCCATATGCAGGAATATAACCATCTCAGATAAAGAGATAAAAATAAAAACACTCCAGCGGCAAGAAAAATAACCTCAGGTGATGTTCACATTATACAGGGACCAAAACTGTTACAGAGGGCAGTAAAAGTTAGTGTAAGAAAATATATATATATTTTCGCCGATGGAAAAATAAAAATAGAAAATAGAATTAGCATCTCTGCCCACTCCAGTGCAATGCATGCCATGTGTGGGCCCTGGACACAGCAGTTAGCCTCGGCTAATCCTGTTGGGCTACTTTATCAGCGTTTATGTATGTATCCTCCACCGCGCCCAAATATAATATTCCTCCTGAGAATCAGAGATACCGCAGCGGGAGGGAAAATCTTCCCAAGTCCAGAGGAAGGCAGCCACTGAAACCATGTTGAATTACCCCCAGCGCCCCTGCTCTTATCTGATGGTGAAAGCTGACCTGAACTGTCAGTGTGTGTGTGTGTGTGTGTGTGGTTGTGTGTGTGTGAGTGTATGGATGTGAGTAGGGTGTGTGTGTGTGTGTGTATGTGTGTGAGTGTATGGATGTGTGTGTGAGTGTGAGTATATGGATGTGTGTGTGTGTGTGTGTGTGTGTGTGGTAAAGGCAGGCAAGCTTCCCTACCGGCTTTTAAACAGCGTGACGGACGTGGCGGCACTATCAGGTGCTGGGATCCTGGTTCTGTGGTTTTCAGGCCTCGGAGCAGGGATCAGACTTGCCGGAGGAAGAGATAATGCATGCGGGAGGAGATGTGATGGGGAAGGGTTGGGGATGAGGATGGGCCGCAGAATTCCGGATCTTTCTCCATATGGTGACGAGGCACTGGGGTCCACAGGCTCCGCGGGAGCCAATTGTAGAGCATTGACTACAGCGTCTCTTGGCCCACAGCGTGGGTTGGAGATGCCTCTCATAACCTTTGTGCGGGAGCCTATGTGGCACAAAAATAACATGCAGCACACACACACACACACGCACAGACCAACAAACATGCATAAAATGCAAACACAAATAACACTGAGGCAGATGTGCATATGTGGCTTATGCAAATGCTATCCCTTCAGGCCATGGTAGAAGAAAGTTAGTCCCTACACTCTCTCACACACAACACATGCAGAAGTAAACAGAAGAATAAAAGGCAACATTTCCACTTTAACATTAATTCTTGATTATCACTTTCGTCCTGATTAGCACATTTTCTCCTGAATTGGCAGCTAACACTTATGTTAGCTGCTGGTTCACTATCCAAACTTAATTTATTCTTTTCTATTTCCTTCCTAACAGCAGCTTCTTACAAGCAGTGACCTCAAACAATAGGGCTATGGATTGATGCACAACGGATTTCAATTTGAAGGCTTAGAATGTAGGTTAAGGTTTAGGACTGCTAGGTTATAGGACTTAGGCTAGGGTTTAGGATTTAGGAGGGACATTGGAATCATTTTCTATAACTGAAAATTATTACTGAATCAGATAAACATTTCTGAAATTATTGTCCTATTTTACTTGCTTGCATAGGAAAAAAAACCTTTTCACACATAAGGCAGCCTGGCTTGAATGTTAAAGTAATGGTCTGTTACCCAAGCTATCAATAGATAAACAAATCATAGGCCGATGCTTTGCATCTGATACAATTAGACACAATCCTGAGCCATTATTGATTGCCTAGTCGATCCCTAAAAGGCATGCATTGTACTTGTGAGATTAGGCCACGCACACCATTGCATTCACCCCTTTCCTGGAGTCGTGTGAGGTTGGCTGTGTGAAATACAAGGGAATGGAGGAAGAGGCAGAAAGAGAGGGAGAGAAAGGAAGAGAGAGAGAGAGAGAGAGAGAAGAAGGAGATGAGGAAGAGGAGAGGCATATAGCCAAATCATTTAATTACATGAGGATATCATTCATCCTTGACTCTACATTTCATTGCAGTGACAGACTCTGTCTCCTGGCCTTCATCAAGTCTGGCAGAGACTGCTGTTAGGTTTCCTGCTCTAGTGCAATGTGCCCTTCCCCTCCTCCATCTCTCTATCTCTCTCTCTCTCTCTCTAGCTGCCTCCATCTCTGGCCACACTGAAGCAGTAGATACAATTACCCATTCTGATCAGGTTTCGCTGCACTAGAATAATCCTCAGTATTATCGGCATGAATATTTCATGAGTCATTTTGACAGAACAGAGGAGTCGCCGAGGCCCGGTATTAATATGTTGATGTTTTTCTCGTTTCTCAACGACTTCCAACATTCTCACACAAAACCGTCCCTCACTTGAATACACACACACACACACACACACACACACACATTTATATAGAAATACATGCATGTATGCATACACACACACGCACACACACACAGATAGACATGCAAGGCTACTGGCTGTCTCCCGATCTCCTGGTCATATCTTCATCAACACATTCCTGAGTAGTCCTGTCTGAGTCAATGAGTAATGTCAGAAGCTCCACTGGACTTATCCTATTGGATGCCCCAAGCCTCAAACAAACTACCTTTAATCTCCACCCTACACACACACACACACACACACACACACACACACACACACACAATTACACTTACACTAAATTTGTCTCTCCATGTGTGTGTGTGCAGTTTATGACAATGACCTCAGAGAGGCAAAAGTGTGCACCTCCTTGAGTGTGAAGGTGAAATTAACAAGGTTACATGACAGTGGTTTCCTCCACACAGTAGACTGAGATGTTTTTTTTTTTCTTTTCTTCCCATTTATTATTCATATTGTTATCATTGAACCTATTGTGGTTGGGCTAGAATGTGAATGCAATGCAATGTGATGGTGTTCATATTAAACTGCTCACCTCCATCACATGTGTAGTCACATGAGCTCAGATTTCAGCCTCTCCACAATGTGTTACTGTAACACCTACTTATCCCCCAGGGAACAGAAACACTGCCTTATGATTGGCTGACAGGTGTTAAAGGAGAAATATGGTGTGATCACTCCATATCCCAGTTTTCCGAGCTCACCTAGTCTTGTGAGTAGGAAAAATAATGAGAAAATTATTATACAAGTTATAGAGCACATAATGAAGCTGGCAACTAACAATAAGTGAATAGGGCAGACTAAGTTTTATCTCGCTATTCCTCATTAACATTAGTTACTGGTCTGTTTTCAGTCTAAGTTGCATCCATTTGTCTGGTTCTTTTTTTCTACAAACAACATTCAACAACTTTAACGAACAGGCCTATTGACTGATTCACGCTGAATTTCTCCTGGCAGTATCTGAAATGGCTCTGGTAAAAAATAAATAAAATAAAAATCTAATTTCCACGTCAAAGTTTATTGGAATCGTACAAGTAACTTAAATCAAAGATAATCAACGGCTGAATAGCAAGCTATCAAGATGACTATCTAATGTCAGTAATACTACGATAATATCCTACTCTCTTGAACTGGTTCCTCGGGCTGTGTCACTTTTAACTAAGCATCTAGGGCAAGTAAGACACAAATGAGAAGGCTAAGGGCCTGGGAGACACAGTGACCGTGAGGACTAAGGAATCAGTTTGTCAGCACCCCAGAAGTGTCACAACTCTGTCCTCTGTCCAATGGATATGCATCGCAAGGGGCACGCATGCTGCAGGCATCGGGACGTACTGCACATGGGTCAGAACGGCTCAGGTGGCCTTTCTTACACAACACACACACGCACACACACACAGAGAGAGAGAGAGAGAGAGAGAGAGAGAAAAGAGAGAGAAAGGGCGAGATCACCCCTTGCTGTCTCTCTCTCTGCTTCTTTTCTTTTCATACACACACACACAGACAGAGATACGCGTTTGCTGTCTCTCTGCCTCACACACACACACACACACACACAGACACACAAGTACTGATTTGCTGCACTCTGCGCAGTGTATGTGAGACAGAGGTGCTGAGGGCCTCGCACCAGCTAATTGGCCTCGGCAGCAGGCCAGTGTGTTGAGGGTCAGTCCGAGCCGTCAGCACAGCATTCCCATAATCCCTCTGACAGGTAGGAGCAGGAGGTGTGTGTGTGTGTGTGTGTGTGTGTGCGCGTGTGTTGTGCAATACCAAGCTGATCTGGGTGCAGGTCAGAGGCTCTGGCCATCTGACAAAGCAGCGGGAACATCCCACAGCTGCCCAACAGAAGGCTTAAAAACTATAACAACTGCGCCGGCACCATACAACGGGAGAGGTTAATGAAATGTGCATATTTGGTTTAGGACCCAATGCACCACTTCACATTATCTTCTGTTCTCTTCTTCTTTTCTTCTCTTTTTCCCTCTTTTCCCTTTTCTTTCTCCCTCTCTCTCACACACACATAAACAGAAACACACACTGCCTGCTCCAATGTTGACGCACAATAAACAAATAATATTTGAAAAGAATGAGATTCATAAGCGAGTGAAGCACGGAAAATGCCTTCAGGATGAAAGTTATCTCCTTGGTTCGCATTCAGAGGGATGGTTTATGAGTCAATTCAAAATAATGCCGTGGCTCATTAAACGAAAAACAGACAAAAAGGAAGGTGAAAGCGTGGCGAATTCATAAATTATGCATTATGTTGTCAGTCATAAAGAAAATGACTCCATCAGACTTGCCTCATGAATAAACTGGTCTCTGGCTTAACTCTGACATCAGCAAAAATCTATATAAACTGTATATACTGAATATATATATATATATATATAT
>JAGFZM010001279.1:101759-113832 GCA_017657215.1 Limnothrissa miodon
ATATATATATATATATATATATGAGTGTGTTTATGTGTGTGGGTGTATGTATTTATCTAAAAAGATCAAAACTAAAATCAGAAATAGTTTTAGTATACTTACATACACAAGAGATGTAACTTTGCTAGTTGGTGATCAGAAAGAAGTTTCAGAGGGGTTTATTCACAATATACTGGCAACTCACATCATGTCGCTAACAGGAGTAGTCCAAAGTGACGATACAAGGACATTTTCTTACCCCTCTGGCTTACATCCCCATCTATGGTAATGTATGCCAATTATCTCTTAACCAATTACCTCACCATATTGATGATGCCTACGTAAGGCCATCTCCCCAAGCGACTGATTCTGTGTTGCTCTTCCAAGGTTGACCCCAACACCCATACATTTCTGATGAGGCGCCTATGGAAACAAGTCTATCGGCTCTAGTCTCAAGGCTCGGTAGTCTCATCACACACACAGCACGCACTTGAAAAGGCATGTCTCAGATCAGTCGCAGATCAGTCAGTCGCAAATCAACATCTGTTCCTTTATCTACTGTACCATGCTTCTCTAAATAACTTGTTCACACAGAAAACTCGCTCACACACTATGTGTAATACACATTTCCATAACTCGTTATGTTTTCTGATGGCTCGATATTAATGAACTGTTTAAGATTAATCCGTTTAAATTTCTCCCCACAATATTCACAAGGAAAGAAGTACTATAGGCGCATACTGTACAATAGAGGCAACATTATACCTGTAGTGCAGTAGGCACAAATATAACATAATGCAATACAATACACAAGTAATACAATATACAAATAAGAAAAGGTATAGTGCAGAAAAGGGGTGGAAGATGCATGTGGAAAGTCTGTAATGCGTAGAAGTGATAAAGACATGAACAGTTCTGGTGAGATGAGGAAAACCCTGTTCTTGTGCCTGGTTGCTTTTGGGAGCAGTTCTCTGTAGCACCAGCAAGAGGGGAGGAGGTTGAAGAGGAGGTGTGTAGGGTGTGTAGAATCTTCTTCTTGGTCCTATCAAGTCCTACAGGAAGGGAAGAGGGTCACCAATGATTTTTACAGCTGTCCAAATTGTGCGTTAATCTGCATTTGTCCTGTTTTGTGGTTGCTCCGAACCACATGGTGATGAATGTGCAAAGCATGCATTCAATGGATGCATTATAGAAGGTAGCCAGCAGCTTTTGTGCCAATAAAGAAAAGTTAATCTGCTGTATTTTTTAAAGGATGGTGCTGATGTTGGACTTCAGGTCCTGTGTCAATGAGTCCAGATTTGACACGTTTTGTTGGATATTGTGAGGCGAGGCACAGTCAACAGTCTGTTTAGCTCTAGGTTGTGCACCAGAGCACCTGCTTATCAGCCTCTTGCTGACATGCAGACTCGTCCCCATCCGGGCTGAGCCAGATGACAGCGGTGTTGTCTGCAAATTTGAAGTTTGATGGCTGGGTCCGTGGAGGAGCAGTCATTTGTGTTGAGGGAAAAAAACAGTGGGGAATAGACATACCCCTATGGTGCGCCTGTGCTGATCGTCATCTCTCAGATGTGACATCTCCCAGCTACACATGCTGTCTCCTGTCAGCCAGCCAGGAAGCTGGAGATCCACTGACATATGGCAGGAGGTATAGTTTAGCTAGATACATTTACTGCAGGTACGACAGTTGAATGCTGAGATGAAGTCCAAAAACAGGATCCTAGCCGAGGTCCCTGACTGGTCAAGAAGTTGCAGAATGAAAAGCATCCCTATATTCACTGCATCATGTTATACGTTTGCCCTGTAGGCAAACTGCAGTGTGTCCAGTTGGTGGCCTGTGATGTTTATGAGGTGGGTGAGCACAAACACAAGGTTGACTGAAGTAAAGGCCACAGGGTCTGTAGTCATTCAGTCCAGTCATGGAGGGTTTCTTGGGGACTGGAAAGATGGTGGAGCTTTTGAAACATGAGGCCACTTCACACAGCTGTGCTGATCTGTTGAATATTTGTGTGAAAATGGATGCAAGCACAGGGTTTGAGACAGGAAGGTGTTACGCCACCGGAGCCAGGTGCCTGGGACATTTTACCTCTGATAGAGGCGGCAGAAATCTTGATCATATTGAAAATTGTGTGTGCGTGTGTGTGTTTCCAGGTGAGTGGTAGGGACTTGTTGGTTTGGAGTGGAGAAAGGGTGTGAATATTTTCCTCCAAACCTGCAGTAAAAGGCATTCAGGCTTGTGGGGATGGCCTCTTATATATTCTAGCTATGCCCTGAATGCCTCTCAACAGTGCTGCTTTAGCACAGTTACTGTAAAAATTGGAAGGTTATCTCAATTTGGTTATTAATTCCTAACTGGTCTTTATATTCAATTTCAGGGCTACAATTACTGTTCTAATGAAGTCATTGTTCAGTTCAAATCACAGATATTATCTTTCAGACATTGAATACAACAGCGCTTAATTTCATCTGTACAAATGAAGGCAAATCTCTGCAATACCATGGTCTGTGTGCTTGCATACATGCATAGAATGTATAAATTCTAATGTGATTTGGTGTGGTTATCCTCCACGATTCAGAAGCCCAGGCAATATGAGAGGTCCCAAAGAATCATTCTATGTCTCAACGCTGCCACCTACCGATAACTTTCAAGTATTATATCACGATCAGAAAAGGAGCAAAGCAGAGATGACCTGAGTTAAGGAAATTACATTCTAAAACATTTCATAAAATTTACTCTGTTACCCAAGTATAAACAAGAACAACAACAGAAGCAATATAATAATTATAATAATAATAATAATAAGAAGAAGAAGAAGAAGAAGAAGAAGAATGACTGTAAAAAACTTTGTAAAATGCTATAAAAGTATAAGCCTACCAAAGATCTTTTAGAACACATCAACCGTCTCTGGGCCTACTAATTTGCTTTTACGATTTAGTTCAATTGAAATTGTAATAATGCCTTTATACTTTTTTCTTGGGGAGGGGCATATACATAGTGGAAGGTGAGGTGATTCTTAGAATATTTAATTATTCCAATCAGGCTACTTAGGTAGCAACAAAATTCTTAAAAGATAGCTACCTATTGCTAACTTTAGTTGAAATTAGTACAGGATATATGGCATTCTGGCATAAATGGCATTTTTGAAAAACAGTCTGAAGTTAGTATTCTTCAAACAAGTAGGTCCTTTCATAAAGTTTGCCACTGAAAATGCTCTAGATGAGCATTCCTTTTTTTAAAATAGCTAACTGCTAACCATCAACTGTATCTAATGAGCTAATGTTAACTACTGTATTATACGCTGTGTCACCATAATGCTGACTTGATAATATGTTAGGTGTTTAACAGATTAAAGGCGAGTGAACATATTATTGTAGGTGTATTTCTTGTCACACTACTATCCAATTAATGTCACAGGCTAAAGATACTCACCTTGACAAGCCCGATAGTTCCAAAACAGAGGGGACAACCAGCATATCAACACGATGTGACACTGTTGTTGCTCCACATAGTAAGGAAACAAGTAATACTAACAGAAGGTGTGTTATCACATACTACCAAAGTCTCTGATACTACAGTACACAGTACTTTTTCCTAATGCTATATTGACGTTTTAGTCGTAGTTGCATTATATTGGCTGTTGAAGTGGACAACTAGCTATTGTTGACTTGCGTTTGTGTTCGGGAAGGTCAATCACTTTTCTATCCTACATCCCTGTTCCAGAAGGTTATCAGGCCATGGCAATGATGCAATGCCAAATCAGAAGGGGCAAAATTATGCTTTATATGATGACGAAGGGCCCAGTAACGAAAATTCAACTGCCGTGGAGGAGATTTATCTTCCACCCCAACTAGGGGGCTCAAAATGGCAAAAGAAAAGAGGTAAATTTCATACTTGACCAAAGCTATAGCCGTTGAGTGGACACCGCTGGAGTTTCAAATTGCTTTGAAAAGATGTAAGCAGTGAGAAGAGTTTAATTCTATGATGACAGTGAAGTTGTATACCAATAGCATGTTTGTTTAATAATAGCAGTTTGGCACGTAAATAGGGGTGATTTTGGAACTATATTAAAAGGCGGATAAACAGCATTTTTGAACGCTGAAGAGAAAACTGTTTGTTTAGTGTACTGTGTGTTTAGCCAGTATTTATATATCTATAATGACTATAGATCAATGAAAAGAGGGCTGGCTGGAAAGACAGACAAATAGACTTATAAGACCTACAGTGTGCTAAAACATTAGACACAATAACTGATATTGCCATGCTGTCTTATCTACAGGCAGTGGGGCAGGTCTAGACACAACAGGAAGGTACACTGTGGATATGAGTACTACAAGACTGCAAGGTGAGCAGCTGGAAATTTCATCAAGGTCATCAAGTCACCTGATCCTTTGACAGATTTCTGTGGCTGTGGTCACATGTAACTCAACACAGCCCACATATCAGTTAGTCATAAGTATTATTGATGAATGTCAGTTAAAGCCATCAAAAATGTTCTATCTCTCTGTCAGAACGGACATTGTCAGAGAATAAAAGACCCCCTCGCAAGGCGAACCTCTCGAACCGGTCAAGGACAGTTTTGTGCAAACTATGGCTGTCTGAGGCAGAGATCAGAGCCGAGATAGAGAATGGTGAGAAATGCATCACGTTTAGCTGTGCTGTGTCCATGAGAGAAAGTGCTTGTGCAGTCCGCCAACAGGGACAGCTGGCATGGCAAGGTCTCCCCGTCCTCTGAACAGTTTGCTAGCTGTTGGAGAGAGTTGGGTTATGTCCAGTTGAGGAAATCAATCTTCTGTCACACAATCCAGCAGCCTCTCGTTCTCGGCAACTCATTCGCCACTCTTATGTCGTTTTTGTGCATTAGACACATTGGAGCTGGTCAGAGACCTGGGGAAGATCCACCGTAAGCTAAGAGTCCAAGCTATACAATCCTTGCCAGTGAGCTGTCAGGAAAAAAAGGACATTAGGTAACCTACACTGCGTCTGGACAAAGAGGACAATATGTGTATATGCTCATGAGTTGATGAGCTTCTCTACATACTTCTAGTCAAAGAAACTAGTCATAATCAGTGACACATATGTTATCACACAATTTTTATCACAGAGACACTCATGATGACTCACTCTTTTCTCTGAGTATGTGGTAAAACAAAAAGTCGAAAAAGTGAATTAAAACTAAACACAGTCTGCCTGTCTCCTGGAAAATAACAAAACACAGGTGTTTCTCAGAGGTCAGTGATAACTGATTGCTGATAAGGGATGGATGATCTATCTCTGGTGTGTTTTGCTTGTTTTATAACATTTTGGTTATAAAAATGAAATGCATTTCCTTGATAAAAAGGACTATAAACTAAACAAATGCAATATCATCTAGCATAGTTAACAGTTCCTTCAAGGTTTAAGGAATTATGTTAAAAAAAAAACACATTGAGAGTTAAATTCAATGTGTGTTTTTTCTCTATCATCTTTTGAAAAATCTACCCTACCACACTTTTTTTGTTTAAATTCAGCTTTAGGTATGAATGTATTTAGTGATACCAAGTTCTGTTCATTTTAGAAGTGTTTTGTTCGGTTACAGGAACCGAGTGCTCCAAGCGGAGATTTCCAAAGACTCTGTCAAGCGCACATGTTGGACAGACTGCTTGGAGCAATCCTCGCTGGTGAGCAGGCGGCCTATTATCCATCATTTTTCCGAAATCTGTAGACCTGAGCTCAAAAAGGGTTTGTCTCGTTTGAAAGGCTGTTCTCAGTGGAATTTCTCATGTCTGTGGGAGGCAGGTGAACTTTCCGAAACTAAGTTGTCCTCTCTGGGGGGGGGGGGGGGATCAATCACCAGCTTAGATTTTTTGGAAAAAGACTCCAGAAAGAAGATTCTTCTTCTTTTTCTTTTTTAAAGAATAACCTCTGGCCGAGAACCTTTAACATATAGACAAGGATGCCATGACTGCTGTCTTTTAGGTTTCCTCATTCAGTGCCTATCTTGTGCTTCCACTCAATATAACATTTAGCAGCAGCACTGTGTCAGGGATCTCTCCAAAGGCCTAAGTTTTGTTTGGATGACCTTGAATAACTGAGGGCTCCGGCCTGCCCAGTAGTTTTAAAGTTCAAAGAAAGTATCTGCCCTTAAGAAAGAAAATGCACACATTGAGACATTTCACAAAGTAATATGTGAAAGCATTTGGCATACCAGGCTACTAGTGCCTAATTGTTGTGTCCAGTCTCTGCGCAGGTGGTGGCTGAACGGGACAGCCTGCATGGGGCGACGGGCACTGTGGCACAGAGCCCTGAAGGACATCAGCAGGCGCTTCGGCACGGCCATCCTCGCCTACTTCCGCTTCGTCAAATGGCTGCTCAATCTCAACGTCTTCCTGTTCGTCTTCAACCTGAGCTTCATCACCGTGCCCGAGATTGTGCACATGCCCAACAGAATGAACAACAGCACCTTCGAAGGCCTGGAGCTGCTAACGGGCACTGTGAGCACCGCAAAACACTAGCTAACATTATTGTTTGTTCTTAGATGTTTCTATCCAGATGACTTACTATACTCAAACACTACATTACAAAACAAATAGTACTTAGCTTAGTATTGATTTACAATGTAAAAGAAGCATATAGGGAAAAATAGAGATAGATCATTTTAGACATTGTAGTGTGTACCAGAGAGTGGACATACTCTGTACAGTTGGCCCATGGCTTATAAGTCTTTTCAGGAGTTAGGGCTTAGGGTACACATCTGGGTTCAGCCTGTTTGACATAACGTGTATATTAGGGTAGTGTTATTGTGTCTTGTGCGTGTTTGCATGTTTAAATGTCTCTCTGCACAGGGCTACTTTGACAAGTCAGTGATGTTTTACGGAGGCTACAGTGGTGAGGTGATAAAGGCCGGCTCGTACCACATGCAGCTGGCTTACTTTTTCAGCATTTTCATACACATGCTGATGTGTGGCCTGTTTATTGTGTACAGGTAAGACTGCAAAGGAACTTCAGAAAGCCTTAAATTATTAAAATATTTCCTCAAAAATATCATACAAATAGAAGAATAGAATAGAATAGAAATACCAATCTGCTATGAGTATCCTCCGTTCCTGTCGTTGTAGTTTGGGCAAATGTGTGTGGAAGAACATGTTAGTTTATAGACCAGCCACAGCAGGCGTGTGGCGTCTGTTGAGCTGCTGGGACTTCAGCATCCTGAACGAGAAGGCCATTCACAGCTTCCAGAAGAAAATATTTGTCCAAATGAAGGTACTGTGACATTCTCAGCAGTTTGTCATTAATGTCCACAGCAAGGTATTATACAGTATGTTGTGTAGTATTGAATAGGACGGAAATATTGTGTTACCTCTCCAGTGGGTAATTTACTGTTTGTGTCGTACCTAAAGGAGTCCTTATCAGATAGCACAGATGAGATTGTAGTCACTGAGGCAAACCGGTTGAGAAACATCAGTATGCACATTGCTGCATGGCTCCTCTACATAGGGGTGGCCTTTTTTTCCTGCACAGCTGTCTACATTCTGTCCGCATACAACCTACAGGCAAGTTCATCATAAGCTACAGTAAAAATTTAAAAATGCAATATTAGACACGCTGCATTTGTAAATTCAACAACCCCTTCTATGTAGTTTCATTGAAATAAGTCTTATTGAATTTACACAATTATGTTGCGTTAAGTGTCTTGTTTTGCTCTTTTTTTTTAGCGTATCAAGGCGACCTGGCATGAAAGGGACTTGGAATCTGAGGCTTTTCTTCTGCTTCTACCCACTGTGGTTTCAGTCATCAATCTTGTGGTTCCTCTGCTCTGTGCGCTCATTTCTCAGCTAGAGCACTACGACAGCCTCCGGACACGGCTCTACGCAGGCCTGGCCAGGTGAGGAAATGGACAAACCACTTCAAACAAGCTAGCTGAACATTAACATTGCATATGTGAATGTTTAGCTAGACATCCTTCTATATATGTGTGTGTGTGTGTGTATGCATGTGTAAGCTATAAGAATAGATAACTAATAGAATAGTGTTTCACCTGATACTGTATGACCTGTATCTCCCTCCTTCTCGCAGGGATGTCCTACTCAAGATGTCAATTCTGGGTATCCTGTGTTACTACTGGTTAATAAATGTGCCCGGACACATCCCAGTAAGTGCACTAAAAGTTTGCTGGTAGCCCCCAGTCATTGTCAGAGTGGATCAGATGTCATATCCCATGTAGAGTTCTGTTGTGTTGAAATCATCTTATTGGAAAGAATAATGCATTTTTTGTCGATGCTGGGCATGTAAATCCCTGTATAGAATTTGAATGAGCACAACCAGCATTTATGTACTACGATGGTACTATTTGACGTCAATATCTCTTTATCTCCCACTGCAGTGCTGGGAGTCTTTTGTGGGTCAGGATGTGTACCGAATGGCTGTTGCTGACTTTGTATTCAGTGTGCTGAGATGTGTCTTTGGGGAGTATCTGTGGAGGTATGATCAGTTTAGTATGGTGCTTAGTATGGTCTTGAGTACTACCATACTTTACATGGCTGAGTTTGTGTACTATTTTACTCTGCCCACTAAGCTTCATATGGACCAAGTGTGCGAAGAGCATAAGACCACCAGAATTTGACCTCAGCAGGAATGTACTAGATCTGATCTATGCCCAGACACTGGTTTGGTTAGTACCCTCATTTGCATTCCTATGTACAGCATATGGAAATATATATTTTAAATGCTCCATAATTTTTGTATTACAATAATTTGCAAGTAATCTCCATGAAACTGTTATCTGTACATTATTATTAAGTTAAAACAACTCTAAACAATTCCTTCAGAGTTGGACATAAATAATACATTTAATAATAAAGTGAAATAGTAATACAGCGGCAACAATACTAATCATCTGTGTTTTTCCCTTTTCACAGGATTGGGGTGTATTTCTCTCCTCTGTTGCCAGTCATTCAGATCGCCAAGTTGCTCATCATATTTTACATGAAGAAGGTAAAGCTTCGTTTACAAGCCCTCCATATACCCTTGATGTGACGGAATGTTTTTTCTGCAAGACTTTTTCTGTCTCTTTTTTTCTGGCATGTTGTTGTTGACGTCTCAGGCGAGTGTCTACCTAAACTGCTGTCCGTCCACTTGCCCGGGCATCGCTGCTGAGACAAAGACCGCCTTCGTAGGCCTGATCTTCTTTCCTTCCTTCGTCGGCTCTCTGGTCGTGGTGTGCTGCATACTTTGGAGGTAGCCAGCATGCACAAAATGCGTGCACAAAGAACATAAGCTCTGTGTACAGTACTTAAGTGCCTTATGTGAGAACCATTCTATTAAAAAACGTAAAATGACTGTATAATATACACTTTATTACACTTATTTACACTTTCTGCTGACATATAATACAATTATATGTCAGCAGAAAAGCAACAGGGGAGAAACCCTTGGTGTCGTTATTCAGGGAAGAAACCTTGGGCAGATCAACTCGATCCACCTGTTAGCTGAAGGTTTACTATTAAGTCTATGATGAAATCATCCCAGCAGTACTCTCACATGGAACAGCAGGGCTATAGAAGCTATTGTGTTGTGTTGAGTGATTCCTGAGGCCCTTGTCGAGGCCTTCAGCCGTGTCATGAATCCCGCGGTTTTCCCTTTCTTTGGTTTCCAGTCTGAAGCCGTCTGCCCACTGCGGGCCTTTCCGAGGGTTGGATGCGCCCATAGATGCCGTGTCCTCCTGGCTGGAGCGCACTGTTGTCTCCACGCACCACCTCGTCATTCCCAGCAAGCTTCTCTTACTTCTCCTCTCATCCATCATCCTGTAAGTCTGCACCCAGCCATGTTTTACAATGCCCTGCAACAATGTGTTGTGGCTAGATTACTGGCAGCATTCATGTCATTTTATATGTGCTAAATTTGACCATATATTATAACTTTTACACCCAAAAATGCTTCTCTCATCAATAGTGCTGTAAGCCTGCACCCAAGAATGTTTTTACAATGTTCTGCAACAATGTGTTTGATTACTACTAACACACTCTTGTTATTTCATACATACTGTACTGTACTTATTATTTATGTTCAAAGCTAGGTGACTGGTAGCATTCATGTAATTTTTATACATACTAACTTTAACCATTTATTTATCTTTGACTTCCATAATGCTTCTCTCATCAATTACTGTGTGCCATAAGTCAACCCCCATCAACTTTCACATTGCAGATCTGAAATCGTAGTAAAGTCAGTCATTGACTGTTTTGCCCCATAAAACCAAAGTGCAGTAACTACAGTATGCAAACAGTGAAACTAACAAACATGCCTTTGATGTTTTTATAGTGGCCTGGGAAAGATGTGGTCGGCATGTAACACATTCATGTAACATCTACTTAAAAGGACAATTTTACAGAGTACAAACAATACTAACCCACATACACTGCAATGATGCATACAAATGCTTTGCCTTTGAGCGACCTTAACCAAGTGCAGTGCTGTTGCAGAGTGTACTATCTACCCAATGAATCCAGTATTGTTTTCTGTTTGATTAATCACAGTAAAGAACAACAGATGTAGATGGCAATCCTGACTAGTATCTCTCTCTCTCTCCCTCCCTCTCCCCCTTTCTCTTGTCTTTCTCCCCTCTCTCTCTAGCATCATGCTGTACTTCCTCTGGCAAGTGGTCCAGGACCGGAAACGGCTCATTGGGTCTCTGCGCGAGCAGATCGTCAACGTGAGTGCTTATTTCCTTCCTGTCCTTAGGGCAGCTTTCCTCTCTTCTTTGTTCTCCACCCCTCCTCTCTTCTCTTCTCCATTCAATTCTCATCCCTCTTTTTCCATGTACTTGTCTCTTCTCTTCTCTCCTCTCCTCTCTTCTCACCTCCACCCTCCACTCATCTGTTCTCTCCTCTCCTCTCCTTTTCCTCTGCTCTCATCTCCTCTCATCTTCTCTCCTCTCCCCTCCACTCTCTTACTATCAGCTCCTTTCTTCTATTCTCTCCCCTCTCCTCATCTTTCTCTTTTCTCCTCCTCCTCTACTCCCCACATCTCTCCTCTGATCCAGCCTCTTCTCATTTCTCCTCTTTCTATCCTCCTCTCTCCTCCCCTCTCCTCACCTCAACTCCTCTCTTCTATCCTCTCCCCTCCCCTCTCATCATCACATATCATCTTATCTCTTTTCTCCTCTCCCCTTCTCTTTTCTACTCTCTTTGCTCCTCTACCCCCCCATCTTTCCTCTCCTCTCATCTAGCCTCCTCTTCTTCCCCCTCTCCTCTTTTCTGTCCTCTCCTCCCCTCCCCTCATTCTCTCTTCTCTCCCCTTATCTCTTTTAATCATCTCTTTTCTCTTCTCCTCTCCACTCCTTTCTCCTCTCTACTCCTCTTCGCTCCCCTCCCCTCCTCTCACCTTTATCTTGTCTCCTCTTCACTTAGCCTATTTTTCCTCCTCTCCTCCATTCCTCCCTTCCCCAGCCTCTCTCCCCATCTATATGTACCCCTGCTCTCCTCTGTCTGCTCCCTCACTCCTTCAATTCCCTCGCTCACACAAAGCCAAAAGCAAAGGATTGATTTCCTCCCTGGATGCTCCCTGCTCATCTCCCTGTAATCCTTTCATTTCTTGTGCTGCTCTCGGCCCCTTGTCAGGAGGGGAAAGACAAGGCCTCGCTGCTGGAGAAGCTGCGGCGTGTGCAGGGCGCCCGACCCCAGGTGAGCCATATTTATTTATTTGCTGCTCGCAGGGCGCTAAGCTGCTCGGCACTTAACCTTGAGCTACCGTGAGTTACGGCCTCACACTGATTTAATGAGACACACAAACACACACACACACGCTACCCGCATCACACACACACACTAACCGCCCACCACCACACACTCCCCTCACTATACACACACACCCAAACATACATCCACACTACCCCGGCCCCACACAACCACACACACAAACACACACACACACACACACACACACACAAACACCACTCCCCTTACAAAAGCAGAAGGCAGCGATTTGCAGAGGAGAACAACAGAGGAGACTGGAGATGGAGATAGCTCACTACATTTAACTTATGAACTTAAACACTCATGCACAACTGTGGGGTTTAATGAGAGATGCACACACACACACACACACACACACACACACACA
>JAGFZM010001279.1:134580-205109 GCA_017657215.1 Limnothrissa miodon
GGGGGGGGGGGGGGGGGGGTTTACAAGAGCAGGGGAATATCTCTGCATAATATCTTGCCTGCTTCTCTCTCTTGAAATATTTACACACGTGCCTCTTCAGCTTGAGGGGGAGAGAGACAGAAAAGGAGGGAAGATGGGAATCAATTCCAATAAAGAAGCCTCAAGCATTCTCGGATCGAGGGGGGAAAAACAGCTTTGTGTTCTACATTTTTTAATGATGAAGACGGGTGGCTTATGAAGTGCCTTGCGTCGGCTGATTATTGTAATCCTCCAGTACTGCTATGCAGTGATGGCTCTGATTGGATTTGGCAAGAGCAGGGCTTGGAGGAAGCTCCTTTTAGTGGACCTCCCAAGCAATGATTAAAATGGCCAGCAGGAGACCTCATCAGCGGTAGGGAAGGCCAACAGACTTTGGCTAGGTCATAATGTCTAGGCTAGTCTCAATTCAGGCATTCCAGAACACTCAAAAGCAGAATCGACTCAAATCAGTTTTAAACGGCAGGGTATTATTTGCACAACATGTTGCCGTTCCACCTCTTACCAATTCCCCTATCCTGCCATGGGGAAAAAAAAAAAAACTAATTTGCTAGCAAGAAGCCTTCCATAGCAATTCTCCATCTGGTACATATCTCCTGGCCATTGGTTTGTGTGGGCTAGAGTGATGCATATTTCATCATAAAAAGCTGTGCGAGTTAAAAGGCTTTTCTCTCCCCCCCTTTGATAGTATCCATCCACGGAGAAGAAACAGCAGTCAGCTGTGTGGTAGCTGGGAGGTAGGCAGCTTCTCATGTAATGTAGCTGCCTTGGCACCATCCCCTGGGGATGGTGCAGCGGGAAGACTGCAAGCAGGGGCGGACGGTAAGCAGCCTAATTATGGCTGAACATGCATGTGTCTCTCCTTTCCTCTGTTGCTTTGGCATGCTGGCACCGCTTCAGCTTGGGTTCACTGGGAAGCATGCTCACCTCTCCGACTTACACTGAAGGGACTGATGACAGGGAATACTGTCAAATACAAAGATGTGAAGACAGTGCGCTGTGCATGCACACACACACACACACACACACATACATACATAAAGGTGCATAACCTGTCCTCAGAACATGATTTCCCCAAAGCCCATCTGTTCTTCTTATACCTACTAACTCATTCCAGTCATTTGCCAATTAAACACAGGCTCTAGTTTTAGGAACAAAGTTTTAGTAGTAATACGTTGCTCTTAACCATGTATTTTTGGTATTGGGCAAGAAACTGATTTCTGAATTCAGGGCAAGAAACTGATTTCTGAAATTGTGTGAAGCTCTGAGTGCCATTTGCTGCCAGTCTTAGACCCTATTCTTAGACCCTATTTGTCCAAGTCACCTGGCACTGCCATCTCAGCATAAACTGTAACGTGAGATAAACTTGGCTCAAGTAACACATTCGGTGACTAACCCAAACTACAGGAGTTAAAGGCCAGGAATGCCCTCACGCTAAAGGGCAGATTCTCTTCAGATGAGTCCACACTCCAAACACAATAACAACATCATGTCCATAATATGTTTGCTCAGTCATATGAAGGCAGGCTGGTTTGTCCAGGTATGAGTGGGCATTTTCTAGCCTATAGGTTGTTTGCTAGCCTGAGGCTGTGTCTCTTGTTTACTGAATGCAGATGGTAGGAATCGCCTTGTAACAATAGATGGAACCACTGAAACTATGGTTAACGTCACATGAGGGAGGCCATGTCTTCAATGATGAGTATTCACTTACCACTACTGTATGCGTATGGAGACTCTGCCGAACCATCTTGAAGACTGTCCAAAATCTCTCCTTTGCCTACGTCGCTGTCCCCGACCAGGAGAAATTTGAGGAGATAGTCGTAGCTCTTCACAGGACTGCCCTGGGTACCCATTCTGCCTCACATCTGAGCTCAAGTAGGTGGCAGCAGAAATGGGGTACGGTGTTTCCAATACGATCCCAAGGATGTACACCCTTGAGGTCTTGCGCGTTCCAATCTATGTCATGAACCTTTACAACCAAAATAAGTTCGCTGTATGTTCAAATAGTCCCAGTTCTCTTGATGCTGTTAGGCCAGCTGACAATTCAACTTACATGGAGCAGTTCCTCATCTACTTGTTAATAGTTCAAATGAGTCAAATCATACAATGTTAAAACACCTACCAAAATCTCCTATGATCACACCGGACGACCTAGTAAAACAACAAATCGAGTGAGTTAGCCAGCTACTTTGCAATCTATCAACAACCTGTTTAACCTTAGATGGAGAGTGATCATTTCCTCTGGGGATTGCACTCTACCTATGTAGCCAAACTACAGCTTTTAAAAGAGCTTTTTCTACCTCAAGGCCGTTTAGTATGAACAAGCGGTGTATATTTCTAAAGAAACCCGTATGACAATAGCAAAACAACTCGAATGATCAACTCGCTCTTTTACGTCTACTAGCCAGCTAACTTTAGCTTGCTAACTAGAATGATCTGAGGCTTCATTGTTAGCTAGCATTTGCTAATCTGTCAACAATTAACAAAGAGTCTACATTTGACTTTCGCCAATAATTCATACACTTGATCTAAATAGCACAGGAATGCAAGTATCAACGATGTATTAGTTAGCTGTCTATTGTTTTATACAAGCTAACACGTAATGTGAGTTGAGACACACGGGTTCTAAAGAAAGAAAACAGTTCTCCTTGCCATGTAGCTGCAGGATGGCTAGCATTCGCTTTGAAATCTAGCTTGGTAGCTATGTAGCCAGACGCGAAAGCTGGCAAGTTAGCCAGTCAAAGCTAACGATAGCTGGCGTTAACCTGTCAACTAGCAAGCCAATTTAAGAGGAACACCTACGGTACAACGACACAACGTTCATGTCTAAAGAGTCGTCTGTATTTCCGCGTAACACTTTGACAGCACATGCAGCTATGTTATTACGTCAGTTAGATCAAAACATGTAAGGAAGCTAGGCAAGCAGCTAATCGTAATGTTGGTTCAGAAGCAGACGACTGCACCCAGGCCCCTCTTTCTTTACCCAGGATAACGATTCATAACTTCGTATGAGATATCCAGGAAGAGTCAAAAATAGCTTGTTGAGTCCTCTCTTTTCTTTCACGTCTGAAACGTAACCCTCTTTGCGGATGTTGCATTAGAAGTGCTGTAACTACTTGTTCTCGTCGTTATAAGACTAGCTATCTCCTGTAGCCAGGCAGGCATACTCCTAATCATGCACTGTCAGAGAATGTACTGCACTCAAGGCGCTCAGTGTTGCTCCCACCCCCAAAACTAAGTCCCACCTACTTTGCCTTACAATTGGATCCTTAATGGCTTGTAAGACTTTGATAGGTTAATATTCCACTCAATCACCGATATGCCAGCGCATACAATGGGCACCTTTTTTGGATGAAATCCAGGCGGCAATAGAGCAGCTGATACAGGTTACAATGTGCTGACTGGCAATCTTTTGATGTTGACCTCCTCAATACATATTCAAATGCATGTCAGCATAGAGGGGGCCTATCAAACAAGTAGTTCTAAGCAAAATCATTACTCATAGCAATATTAATTTATACATTTTCACAATCACCTTGATAAAGAAGCCTTTTAGTCAATACATGTTAACTACTACCTATAATCTTAAAAAAAAAAGGTAACTACGCTGACTTGACAGTCCTGTACCTGCTTGGCTGACATAAATGTTAAATATAAAACCTTTAGAGTGTGGCCTTGACATATAACAAAAATCAAGTATCATTTTGGTTATGGCCGGACATTATATTTTCCCTTCATCATAGCTAACCCAGGAAGCTTTGTGAAATGACAGCTGTTTGGGGGTAGAAGTCAAAGCCCTTTCAGAAAAATGTTGGGGAGATTATTCCCCTCCCTCTGAATAGATTAAAATGCAAATGGATATGAAGTCTTTGTGCAAGACCATTAGATCTGAGGCACACGAGGGCCAATGAGGGCTATGGGGGATGGGGACATCTGGACGTTACATACAGTTTTGTCAGTGCCCTGAAAATCAGTGTTAGGCTGCTCTAACATGACAAGCATGTAAGCTGTCCAGGCGATTACCCTATTTTAATACCTTGATAGGTTTAGAGAGAAATGTTTTTTCCCCCACTAGGCCCATTACAGTCATGAGCTGCAGCATGAATGTGAGATTTTCACTGAATTACCTTTTGCTGGTTGAATTCACCATTTATTATCTCCAACCCAGATCTCTACTCTTACCTGAGAATGTCTCCTTTCAAATAACAGACATTGCTAATTACATACATCATCACATCAACACATAAACAGACACACACACACAGACACCTGCATGTTGGCACACATATGTACATACATGTCTTGCACACTAATATCTGCTGTTTGGCACACATTTAACAGATTCATGGGTGCACACAGGTGATCAACACATCTAAATTTAATTAGAAATTTTAAAGAATCAAGATCATCATAATCATAATCAATGTAACAGGATGACTAATAATAATCCAGAGAGGTATGTAAATCACAAAATACTTCAAAGTGTAAAGAATCAATTAAATTGATGAAAAGACAACACAATAATAATAAAAATGAAAAGAAAATTAAGCAAATTGGTATTGACACATGACAATTAAAAGTGGCATGGATTTTTAATAAAGTCAGTCACACTATTAGCATAGTAAATTAAAAGCAGAGACCATTATGTTTTATCCCATAGCCTCAGAGGCACATGAAACAGGAATACATAGATAAATATATATCCAGTGTTTTAACAACTGTTGAGTTGACCAATCCATTTGAAACGTTCCCAAGCAGGACCAGCAAGGATTTATGGAGCTGTTTTTACACAGCACCTAGGTACTACACAGCTTCATCAATCATCATCTGCTTAGAGTTCCCTCTGGACAAATACTATCTGCTGATTGGAGTGAGTGTGAGAAATACCAGCCGGGGAAGAAACAATCAGATGGTGGCAATGCTTAACGCCAGACTGAGGGTTATCACTAAAAGAGATACGGCTAAGGTAAAGTCTAACAGATTCTCGCTGGTGCAACTGATTAAAAAACTAAGGCAAAACTAAAGCTAATAAAATAATTATTTATATAATTAAGATAACAAAATTCCAATTGGAGTTGGATCGATAATGAAGGTGACCAAAACTATATTAATAAATAAAATTCTGTAAATTAATCGCAAATAGACTTAGACTGGGTTTTGCATCTGAACTCTTCATATTAGTATGGATATTGGTAGTGTAAACCCAGTAGGAAACCTATATAAATGGGAGATTTCAGTGTCATTTCCAGCTATATTTGTATCCCTTTAGGTGACAACCTGTTTGTTCTCCTGGTCAGCTGATTGGAATGAGAGTTGGTTCATCTTCCCTGCAGTAAACCAAACTAAATGCCATGTCGTCACCATGGTTACAGGCTGTAAAAAATGTCTGAATGTACTGATGGTGATGGCACAATTTTAAACAACAAATATTATTAAAAAACAAAAAAAACCCATAGAATAATCAAGTGCATTTTTTTTGCAAATATAGTTTGTTCTCTGATGTCTCAGTAAAAAGTATTCATTATGATTTGCACATACAAAATAAGTTCTTTACATAATTCTAAATTAAACTTTCAAACAGTACTGAAGTCCTAATAAATATATTATTATTAGACTAGACTAGATTACTAGTACCATTCATCCTATGATACATTAATCCACTATCATATTGGCAGCTACAGCTTTTTTTTTCTTTAACAACAATACCAACAGCAATAAAAAAAGACCCCACGCTGGCCTCACCCCTTTTTGTCTATGCCCTTATTTTGTCGCTGTAGGGCTACTGGTACGTTGGCTTGTTGTTATTAGGGGAGGGGGAAAGGGAGGGGGGGGTTCTTGGCTTGTGAATCCTCCAGGGCCTCAATCCTCTTTGGTGCTGCTCTTGTGCCTCCAGGGATAGATGAGCTCTCCCACAAAGAGCTTCTTGCACAGGGCGGCCCATGAGTCCCTGGGGTAGCAGCTGTAGGTGGGCGTCCGGTAGCACTGCACCACCGTGCTGCACTTTATAGGATTGATCTGGACAGAGGGAGGAGGGACAGATGATGAGAGGAGAGATGAGCGATAGGGAAGAGACAGGAGAAATTTATCAGGGTGTGTGAGAATGAGAGAGAGAGAGAGAGAGAGAGAGAGAGAGAGAGAGGAGTAAGAGTATGGTAATGTTGCATTTCAGTTACTCTACAACAATAATAGAAACGTGGGTCTAAAGATATCTAAGGATATCTGAACAGTTGTCCTTAATGGTGTTATTAAAAACAACTGCACACTACTAATTCATCATGGAACTGTGAGCATAAATGAGTCATAAGAATCCAAATGCAAAAGGCTGCTCTGAATCTCCACAGCAGGCTTAGTGCATCAGTGAATGTGAAACAGCAGTCTGCAGCTAATAAATAAATGAAGCCCACCTCCATTAACAGATGAAGCGGAGTCCCAGGCTCCTGGGTCAACACTCTAAACTTCACACCCTCTGCAAAGCACACACAAACAAACATTTCCACAAAGACCGCACACCACACCCCCCTTCCAAAGCACCAATATTGACTTCTACCAACACTATTTAATTGGAAGGACATTACAACATGGTACTACATAGCAGCATTTCAGCTTAGAGCCATTATAATTCTGTATTTACATTTATGCATTTGCCAGACTCTTTTATCCAAAGCGACTTACAAAAGAGGATAACAATCAAGCTACATAGAGGAAACCTTAATAGTGGGAATAGGGAATAGTAGTGCATCAATGTAGTTAAGTGCTAGGACAGAAATATATAAAATAATAATATTAAAATATAACATATATAAAAACTTTAACTTTAACTAGATACTGAGCTCTTCAGATGGTAAACAATTCATTTCATTTCAAGCAAATAACTGGCTGATGTTTTTCATTTATTAATAATGAATTAAATTAATAAATATGTGCAACACTGAAGTGACGACCGCTGCCCTAATGTGACTGACGGAGCAAAATCAGCCACACCTGTCAACAGCCAGCTTACCTGCGAGCCTGTACGAGCGACACACGCGTAGCCCAAGGGCAAACAGTGGGAAGGAGTTAATGAGGTCAACGCTGAGGTGAATAAGGCCCTGGAATAGTACCACCACCAGACGAAGCTGCATAGACAGTGTGTGTGTGTGTGTGTGTGTGTGTGTGAAAGATAGAGACAGGTGTCAGATCTGATAAAAGCTCCCTCCAATTACACATCTCCCTTAACAGGATACACTCACAATTCACTCCCTGAGTACACAGTATATCGTTCATATGTGTTCAACATGACATCCATGCACTGTTCTTGACAAAGAGGCGATGCTGTGCTGATCTGACAAATGTCATAGATGTCATAGGGGCATCTCTGGTATAATCAGGAATTGAAAGTGTTCTGTTAACAATTAAATTTTCACTTTCCTGTGGGTTTAGAAGCAATAGCGATTCTCAGAGGTGTGTCAAAACTCACAAAGTCACTGAAGGTGCCAAATAAAACCACCATGCAAACGGACATTAATATTCTCTGTGAGAATGATGTGAAAACGAAAGGGAAGAGGAAGAGGCTTTTTTTTCTGCCACTATTTGGTGTTGTAAATGTTACACAAGTGTCACACCAAGAGCAAACGCAGAGTATCTTAGGATAGTGAGAAATGCTTGTGAATCTTACAAGGAGGATTAAAGGTTGATGCTTCCTTCCCTTTTATTTATTGAGGCTCTGCTGAGCTCCATCTTGAAATAGCATGTGAATATTGTGGACTTGAATATCAATGTTTGAAATTTAAATGAGGCAATCTTCATTTCCCCTGTCCAATTCCGCACCGAGATATGCATGTGTCCCGATTATCTTAACTGAAGCTCCACAGAGAAAACACAGGTGTCTGAAGGACTCACCAAGGTGAAGACCAGGTAGTACAAGGCTGTAGTTGGTAACAGGAATAGCAGGATGGTGAAGAGCAGTGTCCCGATGAACAGCTACATAAAACAAAATCAGAATGGAAGATTGAAATCATGTGAATTTTTTTTTTTTTTCAACAGTACACTAACAAAAGTCAGGATTTACTGAATTGGGGTAAGTCCGACATGACCCTTAATCAAAATATCCAACAACATATGTGCAGTATAGCCAGAAGAGTATAACATTTGATCACATGATCCTCAAAACTCCCACTTTTCAGCCATTTACATGTACTTTTGGGCGATGTGGGCTGATTGTTATTTCATGTTTTACATACTATATGCCAAGTATAAAGTACATTTTATGTACATTTCAACTGGAAAGAGTGAGACGAGTATAGTCAAATGTGTAGGGTAGAGTGCAGCCCTTCTATGTTTGAGGTAAGATGGTGCTGAGACCTGACACTCAAAAATACCAAATTTTCTGCAAGTACATTTCAGCCCACTATGTTCTTTGTGTACAGTAGGTAATCCAAGAGTAAAGGTGTTTCATGTCCTCTTTAAAACATGAACCACACCCTACACCCCACCTCTGTAAGGAAACAAAAGTAATAGTTGGTGGGGTGGAGAATTACAATACATAGGCTACCACTGAACTTATTTGTATTTCACATTTCCCAAGAATATGCGTGTTCCCATACGTTTCCATCAACCATAAAATGCAAATAAAATTGCACTAATCGAGTGAAGTGTTCCAAACAGCTGTGGGATCAAAATGGGATCAATGTACGCAAATGAAACAGTTTCCATTGTTGAACTACATTATGCCCTTTACACATCAAAAGGTAATCCACCCCTCACAAACGATTCAAATTCATACCGGTATTCACATTAAGGAACTGATGTGACATGCAGGTGATTCCAACAAGGATTTCCTGTTTGGATGACTTAAATGTGCATTAAAAGTTGGATGGAAACCCGGCTGCTGTTTAAGGTCTGTGTGTACTCTCTCAAGAGTCCAAAAGATTTGAACTCTTCCAGTTGCACAAGACGTAAGTCAGTGAACGGGAAAAAGGTCAGTGCGTGATGCCCAGCGTACCTGATCGAGGTCATAGGAGCAGGAATCCACGCGCTGCCGGAGCACGTTCCATTTCTTGCCCCGGAACAGACGCCAAAGGGAGGACAGGCCGTAGATCTTCAAGCAGTACAACCTGCAATGGTCAGTCACATTGCTTTGAGCTCAATAAAACTATAGCACAGCCAGCCCCAGCACAATTTGATTTGATTTTGATCAAATCTTGATTTGATTCAACCTTTATTGCTGTTACAATAATCCATGTCACTCAACACCAGGACAACAACCAGAGCAAGCAAAATAGACTCTTCAGGAGAAAACTAATGGAAAATCCACTATATACTCTCTGTATACACAAACCAAAGGTGGCATAGCTGACCTTTACGAATGCTCACTTCATTTGTGTTTTGCTTTCAGTTTCCCATTTATCTGCTCCTCTGTGTGTTTGACAGAGCCACAGGTGCACGGCTCACCATAGCTATAGGTAAATATAAGTATAAAAATATATGTTGTTTGTGTTTGAAACAGTCAATACACAGTGCAGAGGTCGCCATAGCCAAAGCTATAAGTATAAGAATAATATTATATGGTGTTTGTGTTTGACACAGCCACAGGTGCACGGCTCACCGTGGCTAACTGCCACAGATGGTTATCTTCAGGGAAAGGGAAAGCTCAGCGAAAGCATCCACCCCCTTGAGATGTAAGAGTTGTAATTTAGCACAGCATATACACTGTGTGTGTGTGTGTGTGTGTTTTAACTTATAAATAGTTTAGATGCAAATTTTCCAGTCCATCAAGTCCATTTCCATTTAATGTAAAGAAACATACAGTAATATACTTCTCTATCACTAACTCTATTATTAGGCAATCATCATTGGTGTCTCTTTAAGGGGTTAAATTCTACTTCAAAGATTGCCCACATTTAGGCAAGGGAACTATCTTTATCTACTATTGAAGGGCAAACAGTAATGTGTAAAATGGTATAAGGAATTTGTTGTGGTATGTTATCAACATAACAGCCATTAGCACTCAAGACTATGTTACAAGATTTAAAGCATGTTTACTTGAGAACAAAGAAAAATAATAGGTTTAAATTGGAAACAGAAAAAGTGGATTGTTTTATGGACCTCCTGGTTCTCTCACAAGTTCTCAAAATTGTCATAAATATCCTGACAAACACTGCCCTCTGCTGGAAGAAAATGTACACAACCCAACAGTAATCCAGCCAGACAAGGTACAACCACACAGAACGTGACGGCTGAGGAGAGCCTTACCTTGCCCCATATACATAAAAGCAGTAAATGTGGAAAGTCAGCAGGGCCACAATGTCTGACAGCACTGAGAGGGCAAAGGTCAAGCCCAGGCAGGCAGAGAGCCCCACATACCAAAGGATCATTTCAATGAATGGAGACATCAAGTGGATGTAGCCTGCAAATAATTATTTAGAATTATTTAGGATGAAGCCAAGATCATTACCTGTACAATACACTAACTTAAAGAGCTGGGTGGAAAAAGGAATACTAAACATTTATCACTGTTTGCCAAAACAGTTTTGGTTTGCTACATGCAATGGGAAATATCTGCTAATCTATATATTCTGTACTTAGTTTAGTTAAGTTTAATTTGTTACTACCTACTGAGCATTATGCAAAATAATGACAATATTTATTGTAAAGTTCCACAGAAGCCTAAGCTCCAACTCACTGATCCACAGGTGGATGTGATACAGGAAGAACCTGCCCAACACCTCGTCCAGAGCCTTGTTCATCTTCAGGCCAGCTGGAGCTCCCATCAGCCACTGCAGGAGCTCTTGAAGCTCTTTGGCAACATGCTAAACATTTAGAAGTTAAATATTAAAAGCAACAATATAAACCAGCACTATTCTTGTTGCCAGGATTCTTTCCTAGAGGTATATTTTCATTACATTTGACAGATACTTAGTACTGCCAGCCCAGGTTAAATTACTGAGGAGTCGTTTGTGGATCAGTACCCCTCAGGGGTATGTTACTTACATCTGCAACTGGCACTAGTGTATTAGCAAGCGTGCCTATGCGGTTTTCTCTATAGAGCCAAGAAATTAGCAGCAGACCAAGAACCATGTCCACAAAGAAGGACACAAAAATGTTGGCCTTTCTGCAAAAAAAGAAATGGTTCATACATTAAAATTAATACAGTGAATAGGAAGACAAGACCAGGTTGCTAAAAGTGGACCTTTGATGTAATCAGGTTCAAAAAGTGAGACTGCGCACCTCATAAACTCCATGTGTTCAGTGGCTTTCCTTGTAGACGCCACCGTTTGAAGATGCTCTGTTCTGTGTCCAAGCTGCACGCAAGTGGACAGCTTGCTGGAAATGAACTGGACAGGACGTGTATTTAGTATCCTGTGAAAGAAACAACCATCAGCATTTTTAACCCTTACATAACACGCAAAAGACTGATATATTTCCATGGGAAATAAGTGAGAGAGTATGTGAAAGAGTGGGGAGGGAGCGTGCACGTGTTTTGCGTTGTAGCTCACCTGATGCCGCATACCCAATGCCAGACTGAGAGCAGCCACGTAATAAGCATGCAGAGGGGAACGGAACCCTGCTTAAGCAGTTCCACTATGATACTGGCCTCCCTGCCTTCAGACTGCCAGTGAGTTGTCTTCAGTGGCCCGTCGTCATACTTATCCAGGAAGAAGAGCGCCTGGCTTTGGGACACTGTCTGGAACATGGTGCGCAGCTCAGAGGGTTCTGCTGTGGAGTTCTTTATGGCCTCATGGACAGGATGGAGCTGGGACAACATCACCTTGCGCTGATCATAGTGGATGAAGATAATTTTTTCCTTGTCACCATTGTCACCACCTTTCATTTCTCCATTGGGGCTGCCTTCCTCTTTTTCTTTATTTTTGTCCGTGAAGATTGTCCCCTCGTTGCCGACAACCTCACAGTGGAAGCCGCGCTTGCCAAACTCACGGCTGATTTGTAACCAGCGACTGTGTGGGAAGATGGTACTGAGGTCCTTCAAAAAGCTGTCCATTTCTTCCTGACCCTCTTTTGGTATACTCCAGGAACCCAGTACCGTAAGGTCCACATCTGTCTCAGCACGCATCTGGCTCAGGTACTTCTTCACCTGTCCAGGTATGAAGGGATAGTGGATGACAGCCAGGACCACCGCAGAGTCATGACCAGGGAGCCAGCGGCCAACCATGAGGCCACTGTCAGCCATGTTACAGCACTGGGGAAAGAAAATCTTCAGCACCATGATTGCCACTCCACGGTCATCCAGCAACTACAAAAGAAACCCTGTGGACACAATGATTCCTTTATCACCGTCTGTTTTACTCATAAAAAGGCTTCCAGTTAAAGGACAGATAAACTCTCTAAAGCATGTTACCTGAAAAAAACAGTGGCATTTAAAATAAGCCTTTTATCAATTATTCTAGCAAATGACAGACACCGCTAATGTCCAAAACCTGTCCCACATAGTTTCTCTTCTGCTGCCCCACTTTTATCCCTTAGCTGTATTGAACAGGGATCCCGTTTCTATAGTAACGACAGCCCTCTGGCGAAATTAGCTTCGTGTAGCTAACGCCTTTATTGATTTGTCCTACTGTTCTGAACAAATAGTCGTGCTTTCAAATTCATCAAGTGTTGAATTTCAGCAACTAGTATTTAAAATACTGGTGCACACATAATTTTAAATATTAACAGGCACATTTGATTAAAGATTCGATAACATCTGTCATGCTCCCACATCCTACGAAAACGATAGACTACTAGATCTAACGTTTGACAGTAGCTGAAACATAGCTAGGCTGTGCTGGTAACCAGCAAATACCTACCTTTCAGAATGTATGTTTAACGCGTCAGTCCATCACTTAAAATGTTTTAATGAATAGATCTATTCCGCAAAAAACTGCCTTCTTAGGCGAAGTGTGAAAGTCATACTCAACATTGAGCTTAAAGGCTACCGATACTGTAGATCGCCATGTTCGTTGTTTATAGTTCGTCAACACATTCTATCCGACTAGCTCATTGTGCTCAGGTTAACTCAGTTCCTACCTGTCCCACTACACAGTAATAATGGACTCCACTTTGTAGCATAGCCTATCGTAATTAATAGGACTGTTGCACATAATGTAGTTGTTTGTTTGGTAGTTTTTTAGTTGCCATTTAGCCTTTATTATTATTTTATTTTAATAATGCATGTTTAACGCCCCCCCTACACACACACACACACACACACACACACACACACAGAAACATACACCTGGTAATTTAATGCTGTTTCAGTGGAATGTCACAATACTTCAGCTGTTTTAGGTCAGATAGACAGTATATTTTCATCTAGTTTTATTTGATAGACTATTAAATTATATAGCATAATATTACAAGTATTCCTGTTCACTTGTAGGCCTATATTTGACTACATTTTTATTAACTGTAAAAAAAAACGCTCTTACCCTCTGCTCCTTCAGCAATATAAGTGAAAATGGTCGTCCCCTTAAAAGATCACAGGCGTGATCGGTTTCAGAAGGTTGGTTCAAATGACCAGGCAACAAAAGAGCGGGCTTATTAAAACCACAAGACCCCTGTTCAACACAAGATAATGACCTGGGCCGATTGATAACAAGGGTGAGTAGTAGGCAGTGCTGGCTGTGTAATCTGCTGTTGGAAGAAGATGGATTGTCTTAACTAAAACATAAGTAGCTATAGGCTACACCAGAACGCACGGAGGAAGTCGAAAGCAATGAAGAAGTCATCTAGATGTAGGTAAGCGATGTAGGCCTTGTTTTTTTTTTACGCATTGCTTCTCGGAGAGCAGAGAGGGTCTGTTAGAAAAAAACTACATTTACTATGCTGCAACGCGGCGGTCTGGAGTCCGAATAAACCTTTCCGGGTAACAGGATCGGTGGTGTGGTTACAGAATTCCACGTGAAACTCTGGTTCACAATCTTAAGATTAATGGAGACCGCTACAAGTTTAGTTAAGTCCTTGGACGATACCAGACAGATGAACAATATCGTTTCATCCTTCAGGGTGTCATTCTTAGCAATGTGCCGGTTAAATTCTCTCCCTTGGAGTGTAAGTCTGCTTGACCTGAGTGTTCGGTCTGCTTCTTATCATCCTGTGTACACTGTAGTAATGTTGTGTGTGATTTTTTTTTAAGCTGCTGGGACCTTAAATTTCCCCTTGGGGATCAATAAAGTATCTATCTATCTATCTATCTATCTATCTATCTAAGTGAGACATACTACTACACACTTGGTTTGGTCGAACATAGTAACGTGAGCCCAGTGTATGATCAGTGAATGCGATTCATTTGGTTGTGTTTTCAGTTGCTCAAAGCTGAACTCAAGAATGGGCGGCCATCAGAGCTTATCCTCGATATTTTAAACCAGGTTTGTAGGTCTGTGTCTAAAAGACATGACTGGCTAATAGCCTTGAAAATAGCAAATCTCAGATTTGAATGTTAACTCTTGTCTTGTAACGTTAGACGTGTCTTCACACCGTGTGTCTCCAGCATCCACCATCAGTCAAATATCGGAGACTCTTTCTTCAAGAACTGATAAAAATGGTTAGTTGCTTTTGTACCATACCGTGTATGATTTTTCCTAAGACTAATTTTAGCGATTGTCTAAGGTTATTGATTTTGATCAATGTGCTCAGCATGAATCTACCACAACAGAGCCATTGGATGAACTGTATGATGCCTTGAGTGAAGTTCTGAGTTTGGAAGAGGACTCCACATGTTACAAGAGTTATTTTCTGGTAAAGACTTTTTTAGGGCAAACGTCCCTTTTCCACATCATAGTGTTTTTAAGCTGCATGGCCCCACTGTCTTGAACACTGTTAAGTCGACCTGTTTTGATTGACAGCCATCAGGGGATGCAGTGAGTCTGACGGAGAGCCAAGCTGTTATATCTGAAGGCACTACAGGGCTGGTGACATGGGAGGCAGCTCTTTACCTGACTGAGTGGGCTTTAGAAAATCCACAGTTATTCAGTGACAGGTGAGTCTCAGGTGGCATTTTCCATATATGCTACTATTGGCCTAGAATTTCTTGTAGTTCAAGAAATGATACTACTAATATGTAAAATAGTGAAGTCATTGTTCACCCCCACTTTCTATCTCTTGACCTTTCCTCCACAGGACTTTGCTAGAGTTGGGTAGTGGAATTGGACTGACGGGCATAGCAGTATGTCACTCTTGTAAGCCTAGAAAGTATGTGTTCAGCGACTGCCACCCTAGCGTACTACAGAAACTGCGCACAAACATCGAACTCAACAGCCACCATCTGTCAAATGTATCAGTAAGTGTTGAGGAACTGGACTGGGCTGAAGTTTCAGAGGACCGTCTAACGGAGATCAATGCCAACACAGTCATTGCAGCAGGTAGGACTAAGTCACTGTTTGTTCAAACTAATGAAAAACAAACAAGGTGTGTAATAATGTTGTTTATGCCTTCTGTGTTTAAACAGACGTGGTATATGACCCTGACATTGTGGACTGTCTGGTGTCACTGCTGGGCAGGGTGCTGAGGTGTTCCGCTATGACTACCAAACCTAATGTTTACATCGCCTCTACAGTACGCAACCCAGAAACATACGCATTTTTCAAAAAGCAGCTTGGTAAGTTAAATGTTCAAGTTTATACTTTTGCACTGATCCACTCATTTAGACACTGATTTATTTTTTTTTATTTCAGCAAATGCAGGGCTGAAACATTCCATCATCACAGGTCCGACAACTCAAATTTTCCCATACAACAGACTCTCCACCATAGAATTAATAAAGCTATATTTGTAAATTATGTTGTATTCATTTTTCATATAAAGCATCTATTTACAAGATTTACACATTGTAGGTATATGTATAAATAATGGAATGATACTCCCAAGTACATGGAGTAGAAACAAACCTAGGTAAGGTACAGTAACAAAGCGAATGGCGAACCCTATGAATTTATTTTAATACCATAGCGCCATCTATTAGGAAATGCACTGCTTACTCAAGCAACAAGCTCTTCTCTTAGAAGGTTTACATTATGCTATTTCTTATCCAGGGTTGTCACAATAAAATTGTATCACAAACCCAATTTCAAAGGTTGCTTTACAAAAACCTATAGGCTACTTCTTTGTGCTTCTAGTCATATCATGAAACTGCACAAAATAACCATTCCAATGATAAGTCACTAGTATCTAACACCGACTAACCCTAACGCCACCATGACTAACTAGATTTCTGTGGGAAACGCTGTTGGTCATCTGCTATTGGCCTTCAGTAGGGGCAGTACCGTTTGATCCCAGTTCTCATCCCAGCGCTGTTGGCCACTAGTTCTCAAGTTCCTTCTGAAGAGGCCCAGTTTGCCCTCCTTGTTTGGAAAGTCACGCAGAAGCATCTGTTTTGGGGAAAATGATATGAAACATTCAACATCCAGCTTGGTCAACATGGTTCATTACAGTGGTTTAATGTTATTTTCTGATAAAAAAAAATATATATATATATGGAGATTTATGTTCAAGACTATTGTGAGAGCAGGACTGGAGACATTTTTTTGGAGGACATTTTTCACAGTCATGAAATGTTTGCATCTCATCTTGAGTTTATGAGTGGTCACTGGTCTCATACCTTCAGCTGTGTGGCTAATTCCTTTGAATCCTGGAAAATTAATCCATTGTTGTCATGCTTCACCAATTCATGTAAACTGAAAAATGTGACATTGAGTTATTTAAAAAAAAAGACACACACCTGACAACAAATGTGGTATTGCAGTATTACAGCAACTCTCAAGACTCACCATTGAAAATGTATGGCACAGACAGGCAGGCAACAGCCAAACATATCCACTACTTTCATAGGAAGATCAAGGCCACTGGAGGACTTGTGTAGACAAACTCCTAGATCAGCTGAGCCTAGATGGAAATCATCCCCACACAGCATAACAGAAACTTGTCTTACAACTCAGTACAACACGCTGAATGCAGTTCCAATGTAACTCAATGAAATATTGTCAGTGAATGGCCAAGAGGAGGAAACCTACCAAGCAGTAAGGGATAGTCCTCTGCCTCAAGCCAGGGAGTGCAAATCTTAATGTGTTTGAAGCTCTTGCTGTCAATGAGTTTCTTATAATATTCTTTTTGAGGTCCTTTCCCTATAAAAAATAGGAGAATGTGTGTTAAAGGTGAGCTGTTTTATCCAGCTGTCTACTGAATTAAATGTATTAAAGGAGTCATAAAATGTCAAACGGCATTTACCTTGTTATTGTTGAATTTAGGTAGCTTAGGTAGCTATGTGTCAGTTTTATTTTTTTCGTATGAGAATTTCTCCCATCTATTGGCGAAGTGGTATACTGCATACGTTTGAATAAAATGTATTAGCCCTCCCCTTCCCACGGTCCTCAAATGTACGGGAAAATGGCGGCGCAAAATGGATATTCTCGTTTGGTACCCAGCCACATGTATATATAAATAGAAATTACCAAGTTTACGGGAACACTACAGTTTATTCATGGAGGTAATTACCATCGTTTTACATTATATTTTTAAAATAAAAAAAAATATTTTTAATAAAAGACGAAGATAAATAGAAGATAAATCCTACACATAGAGGCTTTAAGGTATCCAATAGACGATACCGAGACTTCTATATACAATTACAGCTCAATGAGCCTGTAAACGACGCTCTAGCAGTGCTCCTGGGTCACTTTCAGATGCACAAATTTACATATGCTATTATTGAGCCTCAAAGAACAATTTCTGATGGTCATAAAACGTGTTCTATGACTCCTTTAACATTCAGTGAAGATATGATGGACTTTACCTGTGATGGCACAAACCAGCTCTGGGAGATCCTCACCCACATTTACAAAGTCTTCATAGTCTTCAGGAAAAATCAAATCATTTATTTAAGATGACATGTATTAAGATTGATTTCCAGCATGATTTTTGTAATGTTTACAGCAAGTTAACTACAGACTCTGACCTTCAAGTGCCTTTAGAAGAATTGAAAAATCTTCATCCTCTGAAAAAGAGTACAAATACATAAGTTAAAATGCAGACATTTATCAGTATGAAAGGCATTAAAAAATGTTCAGTTACATTGATGAATTATTATCAATTACATCTGAGTAAAGACAAACCTGTCCAGCTGGTGCTACTCAGCAGTAGTGCAGGCCTCTTTGCAATGAGACTGACAGAACTAGTGCTGTCACTGTACTGCGTAAAAGCCGTTAACTCCACATCTTCATTAGTAGACTCACTACTAATGAGAAGACTACGATTGAAAAACTTCACTTTGTAACAACAACAACAACTTGCTAGGTTTGCAGATGCTCATAAACAGTAAAGAAACATTGCATATATATATATATATATATACATACATATATATCCAACATAGTTCATAAGGAAATAAGCTATATAAATGTATCAGAAAAAATATGTTATTTATTTATATCAAATATAATCTATATCAAATATACCTTGGTCTCAACTGTGGGTAAACCATGGCCATCTTTTTGAAGAGCTTATGTTGGTGTTCCAATGGTGTCTCTTTGAATATTAACGGTGGTTTATCATACAAAGTTATTGCCCTAAAATAGTGAAGGAGCAGTATTAATGCAATTCCAATGGCTGTTAACATGTATAAAATCTGATTAAGGTGAAACTTCTGTGAACTGAATTCTCACTTGATGCTCCAGTTTTTAAGCAGGTCTTCCCTCATTGCCTGTGTGACACATAGGTTATAGGCACACAGTCGGCCAAAGAACTTCTCATACCTACAGAACACGTTAAGAGAAAAACAAACAATCCTGGCATCAAACTAGGTACAAATATGCTTTGATCAAGATTACATAGTTGTTTGCCGTCAGAACCTCTGCTAACAAAGATAGAAAGACAGATAGATAGATGGATAGATAGATACTTTATTGATCCCCAAGGGGAAATTCAAGGTCCCAGCAGCTTGAAAAATCACACACAACATATACTACAGTGCACACAGGATGATCAGAAGATCAACAAAACAACATGACTAGATCAGCATTACTAAAAATAACAATAGAATACAAATACTATGGGTAGAGATGCGCATGAATGTCCTGTGGTACAGTATGGGGTGTGTGTAGCAATTAACAATTTAACATAGCAATTTAACAGTTCTAGTTCAAACCACATACTTTACAAAAGAAATCAATGATGAGTGAGATTTTTTTTGTTTTCTGTGTACAAGAAAGCAAGTCTCACCATTCTGCTACTCGAACAATAGGATGCTTCTGTCCATGGGTCAGAGCCATTATTGTGTAACCATAGTTATGCCAGTCGATAATAAACTTGGCCCCACGCAAACTACTCACTAGCCACGTAACCGCAATGCTTGGGAGCCCAGGAGGATTCTAAAGATAAAACCACAAAGCATTATAATCCCATATAGGACATTAAAATATACTACTTAACTAAATAAACTGAAGACATTTTATAAAATACCTGCAAGAGAACATGGGAGTGATGTTTGATTTTCATCAATGTATAAAAAAGCTGTACAGACTGCACGACCACCTTGGTGACATATCTTAAAATTTTGGGACCAACTAGAGAAACAAAATGAAGAATGTGTCAGAGTAACTGGAATTGTGCCACACTACTGCAAAACTGAAACAATTTACCTGTCAGTCCCTTGACCTCGGAAATTGGAATAATTGTTATGTTTTCATTTGCAATGACGTCCTCGTGTGGTTTGGTACCTGCAATATATCAGGTTTACGTATGAGAATGTGTCTCCTATACTCTACAACAAAATGCAAGCGATTGTAAACTATATTTTTCAAAATGTCAAATTAAAGGTCACTTGTGTTTACCAAGGAAACCAACAAAAGAGACTTTGTATCCATGCTTGCCCAGAGAGATTGCATGGTATTGCATGCGGGGACTACGTCCAATATCACCCAACACAAGCACACAGACATGGCGATTTTTATCCTGACAAGGCCCTCTGATACAATTTAAACACACTATACTGGAACCTACAACAATGACTAGAATAAAACACCAGTTTGTATCTAAATCCGAAATATGTACACCTAATACAACAGCAATAAATGACACCACAAACACAGCTAGTAGGGATGTCTGAACATCCGCCATGATTGTTTAGCTGATGACGTGTAAGTTGCAGTAGATATTTAAAGTGAACGTGTACGACTAAACGCCGCATCTTCGTGGTTAAGCTACTGGTACATTTTAACAGAAGTAGCCTAGTTTTAGCAGAATTTTGCAGGTTTGTTTATACTTTCCAACTTAAAGCTTATGTCATTGAGTTTACAATGAATCAGGTCAGAAATATGCTAGTCTATGCCTGTGCGCTTTGTTGATTGTTCACTTGCGCGTGCAATAGTGCGCAGGTCAAGAGTGGAACTTCATCTGAGGCTGGACAGAATCTCAGCTGTCTGTAGTTTGTAAAGACATAATGGTAGGCTCTCTTGACCAAAATCGAACTGCAGAATGTCACATGAACCATCCGTATGTCTGTAAATGTGTGGGAAAATATAAACTGTATGTGTATACATATTTTTACATAGTTTTACATTTTTTAAGGAGAGGGTGGGTATTCATAACGACTTGCATAGACCATCACCTCTTTCCATAGTGTGTTCAGTTGGAGGACACTGGCAGGTGAGAGGCGTTCTTTCTGTGTTTGACCTGGTTTATGGATTAGGCTTCACTTACACCATTTCAACTGGAGGAACTTCCTACCATTTCAACTGGAGCTTTAATTGACTACGCGCGTGGCCTCCAACAGGCGATTACAAATATTTTTTTTGTCTGGGAATTATTTGGCAATCAGACTGCTTGGCAACATTCTCTGACTTCAGGAGTAGGCGAGGTTAATACATTTGAGCTTTTAGAGCTGTGGATCAGTGGATTGGTTTTGGCATAACAAAATATGTATTTGTGTCAGTCGTTAAATTATTTGAAGCATAGTCTATTTACAAAAGTTACCCATGTTAATATTGGTGCATTAATATGGTGATTGAAATATTAATCTTACTAAGTTCTGGGTTTGATCTCGCAAATATGCGACTGTGTAACGTCTAGTGAGTGACAAAGTGCGCGCAAGAAGCGCGCGCATCTTTCCAAGTCCTCCTTTCAAGTTTTAAAAATATATCCGAACCATTGATGTCTGTGTTAATCCTGCAGTCATGGGTGGATTTACATTACGTTTATTTAATAAGATAATTTTATTGAGTTTTAAAGTGGTAGGCTAACAACTGTAGAAAATATATAAGATAGACAAAACAACAACACGTCAAGGATGACAGTGAATTGTGGGTGGGTAAACAGCACCATCCACTCACACTGAACTGTGCACATTCAGGGAACTCTGCAAGTCTGCAGGGAGCTCACACGAGAGCCCTTGCGGGCGCTCTTTGATTCAGTTACATGCAAAGTGGCCCTCGCGGACTTAACAAGAGCACGCGCATAAATCCACTTTCCCCAAAATCTGGATTGGCAAAACTCTTTCTTCAATCCACGTGTTAACACAGACCTTCCGATCGTCGAATTAAATGTTAAACTGAAGATGACAGCTTCTTACGTGCTTCTGCTATTTCTTATGACCACACTTCTCCCAACACAGCAAGAGGTTATCGAGGACGTTCTTACAAGTCTAAGGAAAGGAGTTACTTTCTTGGAAAAACAGTCCAGAAATATCAATCTCGACGGCGTAGTAGGATACAAAATTCTTCATGGTAAGTAACACATTTAATATTTCCCTTTATTTGGCACTTAAATGAGTGCATTGTAAGTGTGCGTTCCAAAGGAAAAAAAAAACATTGGTTGATAAGACAACCATTTTCAGAGGTAGCAAATTTATAGTTTTATTTTGCATAGCCTTACACAGCTGCGCGTTTGGCTATTATAATAATATAGTGCTCCTTGCATAATTCTCACACAGCCCAACTTGTAGAAGCTGTGAAGTCATGGCCCAGAGACCTTGACAGCATAGCTCAGCGCTCGACCGCTTCCTCCCTTGTAAAAAGATTAGATAACAGCTTGTCCCAGTCTATCAAATCACTTCAGGAGACGGAGCCGAAATATTACAGAGGTGAGAGCACATCCATACTTGAAGACCTGTAAAACGCTGAAACTGCTTCAACTTTTAGTTAAACTGTGGATTTCACTCTCGCTAGAATTTGAACCTCTGATGGACACATCATTTTGGTCATTACCACATGATTGGACCACCACAGATCCGTCCCTTGTGTACGCCACCCGGAGATCCACAGAGTGCTATGACGAACAACTTAGTGACAAGTGCATGACCCTTCTTCTAGGCACATGGTATTAGGATACTACAAGTGTTTTTTTATGTGCTTGTTAACATTTGTTGTCAGTAGTTTGATTGGATAAACATCGTTGTTTGATTTTTCCCTTTATTTTTTTTTTTTAAGGAAAGATAATGGGACCCCATGCATTGTAACAAAACTATGCCGGGACACAATGACACGCTTTGGCTGTCCACATTACTCCCTATCTCACCAACTGCTTTATTTCATGATTGGAACAATGGTTAAGTATGCACTTGCAGTAACACAGATAACACTGGTATCATATCATTAAGTAAGAAATTAATTTTAATTCATCACTTCTTCAGATTGTTTAGTCAAAGAATTGCCAAGGTTAATGTTGTCTACAATGAGCATACATTTCTAATGTGTAATGAGCTAATGTCTTACATATCTGTGTGACGATTAATGTCATTATCTGCATCATGGTCTGACTAACATCTATTTTTCAGAGAATCAAGTTTTTTGCAGTTATATTCATGTTTCTGCAAAACATTGCCTGAATCCCGATGCTTCCCCAAGCTCTGTGTCCTGAATCCTTAATGACTCAGCTGGCATTAAGTGACATCATGATTGGCTGTGTCAGTTAGGATATTGACACGCTTACAGTTGGGGAGGACATGGAGAGTTTATATGGCCTTGAGCAGTGAAGCCTGCTGTTTCTCACTAGAGAATGTTATGTCTCCCTAGAATGGTTGCTCAAAAATGCTGAAGGGGGAGATGAGACAGGCAAGAGTCAACATGACTGTGCTGCACTACCAGAGGATATTCTGCTCCAACATGATGAAGAGCAACCAAGAGATCTTCAAAAATGGCTTAACTGGCCAAACTCAGGACATTTTTATTGAAAACAGTGGGTTCTCACCATGCATATAACATTTAGTGACTTACATTTACTGTGTCAATGGGGTGAAGTACTGAGTCAAACTTCCTGTTATCTGCAGTACTCCTGTGTGGCTTGGCTGGCTTCTCAGATTTCTACAATCTTGACTGGTTGGAACAGATATTGCAATGGCAAGACCCAGATGATGGTTGTTTTGGAAAAGAGTGTAAGTGCATTTCCACCCCCAAGCACTGTGATAACTCTTAAAAGGCATCTTCATCCATTAAGACAACCACAGTCTTTGATGGCTCAACCATAAACCAAACCAAGCTAAACCATATGGAAGCTAAACCATATGGAAGTCATTAAAGAGAAGAGTAGCTGTGTTTATTGTCTTTGCTATGTTTGTTTTCCCAGTTGACTTCTCACTGAATTTCCCAGAAGAACATATAGCACCGCCAACACACAAAAGAGTTAAGAGGAGGGAAAAGACTCTTAGAGGTATGCAGTTGCTCAACTCTCCAAACCTGTAAACAGTTCAGCTGACAAGCCTGCACCCATTCTGTTTCTACATCACATACTGCAAACACCCCATGTAAATAGCTGTTTGTGTTCAATTGCATTCGCCTTGTTTATTACTGTGTTCCTGCAGCTCTATGCAATTGCTGGTCTTGGAGATTAGTTTTGTCTTTGGCTTTCAAAGACTCCTTTAAGAAGTCCTGCACCGACCAGACAGAGGGATGCCAATTCCAAATGCTCTTTAAAAATGCATTACAAAATAGAGACACTTAGTCTTCAATGTTTTTTTTTTTTTTTTTTTTTTTTTACTGCAGATGGATGTTCAAGTCACATGACTGGCGTTGCTGTGAGTGCTTTAGGAGGGTACCTGAACTTCTACCTGTCTGAACAGGACATCACTAAGAGGCCACTCACCTGACCAGATTATCAATCTGACTACCTGCAGTCAGTCACCACATGCAGTTATCAATAAGCTAAAACTGTATTCTCTTTCAAATTCTATATTTAAAGTATGCAAATACATACAAATAATCTATTCTTCAGTTGTATCTATTCATGAGGTTTTTTTCCTCTCTCGTTATTCTCTAGAAGATGTAGTGTACAGTGATGGGCATTTAGAGAATTTATTTAATGAGTATTCTGCTTCAGGAAGAAGTATGTTACAAAAGATTGAACAGGAGTGAATGCATGCTTTTAAAACAGAGCAGAATTTCAACCTCCAAAAGTAATAAAATAATTACATATTAAACTTATAAACATAGAGCTCTCCCTCCTACCTTTTCCCCTGCAAACAAAATTCACTAGCTTGAATACACACACACACACACACAGCTTCTGGGCTTGAAGCAAGATACGAGGACTCTAAATAATATATGTCTGACAGCTGCTCAAATACAAAGCACTGTCAGGAAAAGACAGTTTTTTTGTAAATTGATATAAATTGAATGCAAGGTTTCATATCTCATGCATACAGACACACACACACCTCCATAACCTAATCAGCGGTGATACACAGCTCATTAATGACTGCCTTCCATCTTTCCTGGGTGACCATTACTGTCTCTCAGCAGACTGCTCATGACAACACCAGCTCTGTCACGGACTCTGAGGTGACAGACCTGCCTGTCTGGCATAACAGACATTTTCAAACAGTGACAGGATAAATGAGTAAAATGACTCCCCAAAGATGCTTCACAACAAAGCAGTTTTTTTTAAGGGGAGAAAAACTGATCAAGCAAGCAAGCTTTACTGGTTCCAGCCAATGATCTCATAGAGGAGGGCCTTGAGCAGACGGGACTCGTAGGTGACGGTGTTCTTGCCAATGTGCATGCGGTCCTCCTCCAGGGGCTGCTCGATCATGGCTTCCACGTCCTTCCCGTGGACTTTAGAAGGAAAGGGAAAATTAATTAGTCCCACTGAGAATGCCAAACTCAGAGATTTAATTATCACCTTGTAGTTAAGCCTTTACAGCACCCCCCTCCTCCCCTTCCTCCTCCTCCCCACCGGACTGCTCCTAGTGGGACAGGAGTCTGGGATGGAGGCACAGCGAAAGAGATTATTACAAACAGCATCAAGCCATCTGGCTCATGTCATGGCACTCTTTTCAGTACAACCTTCATGCTTGTTCATTTAAGGATACAGTAGCTGCTGCTCGGGATCTGAAATGATGTCTATTCACCTTCCTGTCACCTGGCCAACTGATAATTAAGCCCAAATAAATAGTAATTGGCGGAATGATTATGTAATAATATTCCAATGTTGTACTTACAAGTGTGTGAAGACGCAGGGATCACCTAACTAAAATGCTAAGGAGCAGTGATCACTTTATGGCTAAGGGAAGTTGGTGTTGTGCCTAAGAAACCTAGTAATATGAGTTATATTCATCTGTAAAATATGTTAATAACAAGAATAAAGCTCGAAATCATATGATGATGTGCTATTGAATCAATTCTCAACCTCTCACATCATATTTAGACATAAAATCTAAAAAACCTAAAATATCTACGGGGGAATATGTTCTCTGAAGATTAATTTTCTTTCCGATCTCTATGTTTGGAAAACTCAATCAGACACCTACGTTCACAATTCTCCAGGAACTGAATGCAGTCCTGCACTACGGTGTCCCGGAGCATGATCATGTGTTTAGCCATGTTCTCCAACAGAGACAGGAAGCACCTCTTGGCGTAGAACCATGTGTCAGTTCCGAGCTGTGCAAAAACAACAAAGAAAAAAAACAGCAGTTGTGTGTTAGACACATGCGCCCCGTGAGGCTTGTTTACAAGTGTGCGTGCCCCCTCTGGAATAATAATCATGAATAATACTACCAGGGTGATGCAATTCGGCTGGCTGTGGCTCCAGAGTAGCAGCCTATTTGTTTTAGCTGCAAATCAATTCATAATGCACTAATCCAAATCCTGTTTTACATTTTCCCTCATTTCTGCTCAACTGCTCAATGATACGGCAGAGACACAGACACAAGGTTTCCTTGCAGCTTGTTCTAAAACAACACGCGTTACATCAGTCCTTCCCAAAACACAGTGTGTGAACCCAGCGTGCCTATTTGTCTTGGCAGAAGCAGCCATGCTTCAGGGACTATAGGAATGTAAATGGACTTCTGGAGGGTGTTTGCTCAGCTGTTGTATATATGGGCGACACAGGGCTGGCTCCCGGGTTGGAATGAGGCAAATAAGACTCTGGCTTTGAGGTGATTTAGAGCAGGTTAGAGATGGTCAGAGTTGCACTAAGGCCTGATGGAGCAGTGGGCTTGTTGCTACAGATGATGCAAGCACCATGCTAACACACAGACACGCAGGCAGGTTGGGGGAAAACTGTGCAAACACCAGGCCAGACACAAACCTTTTTGTTGTACGGCTCCAGACTCTTGATGACGCGTGAAATGCCAAAATCATAATTCCCTTTGGCACAGTATAATGTTCTGTAAACATAAACACAATGACATTTCACTCTCTTCAAACACACTGTTTACCTTGGTGACATGGTCAGAGGGGCTATATGGTGTTATATATTTTTTTCTTTATATGGATCCAAAACACAAAAATAACCTTAAAACAGACTTTTGAAGAAACACCTATAGTGACTTAATGTCAGCAAGCACCAGGTGAAGTGTTTCCAATATAACACCACACTTTACCAAACATGACTGCTCCATAAATGTAATATTAAAATAAACATTAAAACTATGAAAGTGAGAACAAAGCTGTGTTCAAGACAATGCCTAAGCTAAAGAATCCCCACTATATAACAGTTCTAAATATTCATGACATATTAGCCAACTGTAGTATGACATCATTTTTAAAAAGGCATTGAGCGTCAAAATCTGCACAAAGCTCAATGGTGCCTGACATGATATAGTTGAAAATAATGATCTGTATGAACAGGCTCTTTAAGGTTTCTTCTACGTAGCTTGTTTGTTATCCTCTTTTTGTAAGTCGCTTTGGATAAAAGCGTCTGCTAAAGGCATAAATGTAAATGTAAATGTAGGTAGCATTACAGTAGGTTTTTCCATCAGCTCACCAAGAACTAGAACTCGAACACTACAATGGCTTGTCTCAAACCAGGGTTTTGTAGATCCATGACTAACTCCATGACTTTCATAGCTAATGACTCCATGAACTCCAAAGAATGCAGAAGTTCTATTCTGTGCAGTAAGCAGAGGTGGAAAATCAAGTAAAAATCCAGGTTCAGAGAGTAAAAATCCTGCCATGTTTTCCTTCTACCACAGGTGACTTCAGTGAGTAGCTGATCTACCTGTCTTGAATGTTCATTACCATCAGCTGTGTTAGAAGGAAAACTTGGCAGTATTTTTACTTTCTGAACCTGGATTTTTACTTGATTTTCCACCTCTGGCAGTAAGGGTGCAGTACTCACCCAATAACAAGGTTTACGATGCACAGATGAAACACCTTCTTGTCAGGGTCATCGTAGGATATCTGCTCCTCCTCCTTCTCAATCTTCCTCATCAGTTCTTCAGCCTTTAAAGATAACAGCCAAGAAACTTCATGCAGTAAACAGAAACTTTCAATCCTCAAGGTTACCACACAGATAGAATTGCCCAGAAACACACGTCCACACACACGCACGCACATGCACAGACAGACAGACAGACAGACAGAGAGACACTTGCACACACAACTACAAGGAACGATCATATGATCAAATGAGATTCTACTGACCTCCTCATTCTGACTGGTCATGATGTACGACACACAGAGGTTAGCCAAGACCACCGCACTGACATTGAGAATCTGACAAAAAAGGGGAAGGGATGTAGATATTAGAGTATAACACTTGGAACAAAACACGCAAATCAAATGAGAAAAGAAAAAGACAAAATAACCACTTTAAATCAAGCATTTATGCAAACAAACAAAAAATCTGACAAAACACCACATGTAAATTTCCCATGCTTTCCAAGAAAAAAAAAAAAACACTGCAACCAGCAAGCACAGGTCTTGTTACCGAGGGCTTTCTTTTGCAGGGACACTCCTGAATGTTACACTGTTCCAACTAGCAGGGGGAAGGGGCAAAAGAACAATTTGTACTGTAATGAGCCACCACAAGTACAACAAATGAATTAAGTCGTCCACATGATGTACATTGTTATAAAACTAATTGGGTATTATGCGGCCTAATGCTATTGAGTTACTGCGCAATCTGGCACCAAAAAGCTGATATGCCTCCTGGTAAGTACTGCTGGGTAACGTATAGTGTAATTACTTTAGTATAATAGTGTAATTATTTCTAAATGCTATTAGAAACCAATTGTTACATTTTACAATAATAGCCCATTAGCAGCTTTAAATCTATACTATGCATACTCATACAAGGGATGAACTCTACCATGGAAACCTGGATATATCTGCATATACTCTATATTCCATCTTTGCCTTTTAGAGGCCCTCTGGAAAAGGCTTAACAGTTAGCTGGGCTCTCACATTGTCGTAGTGCTTCTTGACGATGGGTTCGTAGAAGCCGATGGCCTCCTTGTACTTGTTCTCCTGCATGAAGAGCACGTGGGCCACGTTCAGCTTCCAGGTGTCGTGCTCGTTGCAGAACTCCACCGACTTGCGGAAGATCTTCTCCACCATGCTGTAGTTCTCCCTGTTCCAGTAGATCTTGGCCTGAGCCATCAGCACAGGGATGTACCTGGGAAGAGGGAGGAGTAGTCTGGCTGTGTGGTTCTGAGAGGAGACTATCATGTGTCCTTGTTTTAACATTAAGGACAATGAGCATGAGCATATTTCACCCAAGTTGATTAACCAATCAGAAGTAATACTAACACGATTCAGAATGTGACATATTTGTCGATATGTGCCTCCAATTAGGACAACTAAAATGTTCAAACATGGCGACCATAGTTTAGAACTAGTTCAAATATTGCTGTATGGTACCCACTTCTCCAGCACCTCATCATAGTCATGAAGAGCCTTCTTCAGCCCATCGTCATCCCGTGTGTGACGTGCATCCTGGACCTGATAGAGAAGGTAGAGAAACACAGAGCACCGTCCTCGTTTTGACCCTGCTGGCAATGCCGACACCTACACTGGCATTTCCCATTATGACAGAAGCTACACAGTATTTCGTGAACATTGAGTGAGAAAATATACCTGTTTAGCTGCCTTCCTTAACTGGTCAGTTAATTTCCCAGCAATTTCATCTAATTTTCGGAAGGCCTTGAAAACACAATGATGACAAAAGTACAGTAGATCTAAAACATTAATGACAAGTCAAGTTAAACTGAAAGATATTCTTTCACTAGATAGACAGACAGATAGATCAGTGGATATAGATAGATAGCACATATGCACACAGATAGATAGATAGATAGATAGATAGATAGATAGAGATTGAAAAACAGACAGACAGACAGATAGCATATTAAAACAGCATACAATACATTAAAAACAGCGAGACAGTGATAGCAGTGCAAAAACTATAAATCTCAGAAGAACATATTCTACTTCTGTAAGTTGTCATAATGCACCACTAATGATGGTGATGCTGGTGATGCTGTTACCTCCTCTGGAGCTGTCTGGCATGTGAGCATGGCATCTAGGAACTCATACAGATACTGCATTGCAGGAAAGAAACAAAAACCAGAGCTGTATCACACATGGTGTCCATGATTTGCCACAGTTTCCACAAAAACACAACAGTGACCTGACAACTGACCCAGGCTTCATGGGAAATGGAAAATTGCAAAAGCAGGGGTTCTGTCCCATGTTTGAGCAAGTCCTTGTCTAAGATTTTGGATGGGATTGCTCATGGAGGACATGCCACAGTGCACTTTCCAATTCAATCCCAGTGTCTGCAAAGGCAGACAGGGGAATCGATTGATATCAATTGATTGGGCCATTTCGTGGGACAGAGCAAAATGCTTTATTCACATTCACAGCGCCCTACTTAGCCCGGTCCCTGGCACAACAAGCACTCAAGAAGACATTCATTTAAAAGTCCAAGGGTGGAAAGGAAGAGAACATAAAATATCCCTTTTGCTGGGATACATAGAATAATGGTCTTCTACATGGGCTCAAACATGATCCAGAACCACAGTGTGGATGAAATCTGTGTGTGTGTGTGTGTGTGTGTGTGTGTGTGTGTTTGTGTGTGTGTGTGTGCGATTGCATACCGGAGTCAGAAACTTGTACGTCAGATGGGCGTTTTCGGCCAGAACATCTGCAGCCAAGTCAAAGTACTGGCGGCAGAAACACAGAATAAAACGCAGAGCTGTTTTAATGAACTGTGCTTTACTTTCCAAAACAAAAAGAGGTCCAACATCAGACTTTTTCATTAGAACTGCAGGGGTCCACTAAAGCATGGGCCCAATTTAAACTGCAATAACGCATAGCATGGGCACTTCTTTCAGGGAGGGAAATAAAAGGCTTGTCATGCAAAATTTAGACAAGAGGCCTCTGACATTGGCCCCAAAATGGGAGAATAAGCATCTATTTTTAATGGCTGTTCTGGCACACTTTCACCCGTTCACCGGAATGATCCAAAACCAGACGGAGCGCTGATGGAATATTCTGGAATATTCCATAACATCGCAATGGGTCGTGGCCTACCTCGTATTTACAGTAGAGGAGTAGCAGGTTGCCAAATGTGACCGGAGGGAAGGGGTTCTGCTGGAGGAGAAAGGCTAGTTTCTCGAAGCCCTCAGTGGGCTTGGCGTCCATGTTCATCAGGGCCTGGTTGTGGAGAGTTACTGGATCCAGCTCCTGTATTAAAAATAGATTAGGAAAAGCCTGATCCACCAGAAATAAGCTCCTAAAGCCAACAATGTATGATTTAATAGCACCGCAGGCAATGGGCGAACACACACACACACACACACACACACACACACACAATCTACAACAATCACACAATCTACAAATATTTCCACATATTTTCAAAAAAATGTATAACAAATAAAAAAAATGTAATATTGTCTGTACAAAAAAATATCAACAACTAGCAATATTCATCCTAACAATGTGTTTGGGCTAAATAGTGAAAGCAAAGCCAGCAAACTGAGCAAAAATTGAATTCATTCATGCAATTGAAGATCATTCAAGCTCATATTTGAGGGTGTAGTGGTTCCCTTCAGTAACTTCACAGATTCACACCCAGACAGACTGAGGGAGTCCTTACCACTAAACAACAACACACAGAAATGGTGGTGGGAGAGTGATGGGTGTCTTTGAGCCTATATAATATATACTTTTTGCTATACCCTTATGTGCCCAACCACTACATATACAAACCCCCCCAACTTGGACTAGACTCTTCTGCTCCTTCACTGGCTAGATTAGCCCTTTGCAACTTCATCACACCCCCACCCCATGTCACCATCTTCTTTGTGGTCCTCAAGACTGTGCTGTGTCTGTACTGGCATATACATGTGTATATGAATGTAAATATGTATTGATGCTAACTGATGCTTAAATTTCCTATAGGACTAAGTATAATCTAATCTAATGTAAAGTCTCCTGAACCAACTGACACATATGAATGCACCAGCAGGGGGCAGTAGCTCACTTAAATTCTGCCTGAGACTGTGACTCTTCTCTACCTCAAAATGATTTGTGAAACATCTCATACAGGAGATTACAAGCAAAGATCAAGTATACTTAAGAAAAGTACAAAAAGAATGTGATACATATCAACAGCACACTAAGGTTTATGTCAATGCAATTATCAGCTCACATGTGAAACATAGTTCCCGAAGCAGCCATTACGCAAAATATTTACCCAGCCTGTTCATTTGATCACAGGGGATATGGGGTGTCATTTCTGTGTCAAACTCAAACTAACTTTCAGCTTGAAAAAATGTCACCACTTACAACACTTTCTTACACTTCCAAAATCTTGTCTTTTTTTGGTATTCAGGGTGAATACCTTTCCTCTCCTAGTGTTTAATGAGAACTTGAAAAAAGTGTGTGTGTGTGTGTGTGTGTGTGTGTGTGTGTGTGTGAGTATGTATGTGTGTGTGCCTGTGTGTACTGAGTGTGTGTAAGTGTGATAGGGCTGTACGGAGCTTGGTTCATACGCATACTTATTTGTCTTTGGGAGTGCCAGAATTGACTGAAGCAAGGACATGTTCCTGCACTCTGCTGTCATGCCAGCAGGCAGGCAGGTGTGGGTCTCTTTCTTTCCTTCCCTAGGCAAGCCTCAGCAGTGGAAAAACCCCTTCAATGCACCGCCCAAGCCCAGAGAGAAGCTCACCTTGCCAAAGTATGTTCCTTACACATGAAAGGCAAGGCAAGGCAAGACAGTTTTATTTATATAGGACATTTCACACTTGGCGGCAACTGAATGTGCTTCAGAGATATAAAAACAAATCAAATAGTAGAAAAAACACTACATAAAAGAAACAAGCAGTCATGCGAAAATGTCCCGGGATCTTTAGTCCTAAAAGGCACAAATAAGCAAAATGATGCAAAAACTGCAAAAGTCACCAAAAAGAGAGTTGTTTGCATCCCTGTTAAAAAGTCTACATAAACTATGCACTCAAATGACGTAAAATCCCCCAATATAAGTTTGTTTACACAGACAAGTGGCTTTAAATATCTTGGCTACCCTGTGCCTTTCTGATCCACACAGTTGGCCCTTATCAAGTGAAAATTTGGGCAAGCAGATTCAAAAAGAGTAGGAGCACTTGTTGCTTGATCAAGCCATGTTTCACTGAGAAGCAGTAAGTCAGGTTTGTATGTGCAAATAAGCTTGTTAATTAAAAGTGGCTTATTAGAAAGTGATCTGACATTCTGAAAGCCTAATTTTACATAGACAGATGGGAGAGGTATCCACTGGGACAGTCAAGAGTTGTGTTGTGGAAAAACAAACAATATCCTAAATGTGCTTTGTTTCAATTCTTTCTGGTCTCCCTGGATGGGAGAGTGCCGAGACATGGAAACAGGAGGGTCTACAGAGGTCAGTCGTGCAGGTGTCAAACAGACTTACGATGAGTTGATCACTGTCATTATTATGATCATTAGGCAGGGTTATCATAAGGCACACACCCCAGGGTATTTCAGATGAAAACTAAGCATAGACAAGGGCAGGGAATGTATCAACGCAACTGACCAGCTCATGAAATGGGCAAGCCAAGGCTACATCCAGGTACTGTCGCCCTTCTTGTAAGAAATAATAAATGAATTATAAAAAAAAAAACATTATTTTCTATTAAACATTGTTTGAGAATTTTTCTTTATCTTTGTTAGAGCTGAACATTTCAGCATCACTGTCAACTGATTTAACTCTAAGGTTGCCACATCGAGGAAAAACTCATCTCCCAACCCTCCCCCTAATCCTTAACTCTGAAGGACGGCCCCAACCCCCCACCCTCTCAGCTCTGCTCCTTCATGCCTTCCCAAATGTCAATGCAAGCTGCCTGCTAATGTCAGCCTTGACGACAAGCCATTGATGCTAGCTGGCTCCAGCAGTGAACAAGTTGTGACCTAACCCGAGAATTAATTAGCCGACACAGAGATGACACCCAGATAGGCGCTGCTGGCTTATCTTGCCACACCAACACCATGAGTCATTGTGAGTTGAGAAAACAAAGTCAGATTTGGGCAGAGGATAGTGCCCGTCAAGGAGGGGGAACTATGGACGAGAAGGACAGAGATTAGAAACCCTGTCATGGAACTCGTCAGAGTCAGTGAGTGACCTATTCGGCTGAAGGACAGAATGTATAAGAAGTTACCTCTTCGGATCTTGGAGGCATATCCGTCAAAGCCTCTTGAGCTGAATCGTCTGTAAAACACAGAAAGCATGTGTGACTATATAGCATGTATAAGCCTGCCTTGGGGCAGCAGAGTGCTGTTTTATAGGAAAAAGAACGTAAACTAAATCCTTGTTAACACTAATGGAACGAGGCACAGAAACTTGCATTGAGTTTAGTTTACCCCATGCCCCATTCAGACATTTCTCAACTGACGGTTTTGTCAAACACCCTTTGTGTCTGTCAAACACCAATTGAGTTTAAATTGCTATTCACATGACACACATTCAAAAGAATTCATATGTTTTATTATGTGAACATATAAAAGCGGACTCGAAAACCAACAACACCTGAAACAGTGAAAGGGGTTTATCATGCTTACAGTTCTTGAGCTGGTACTCGATGGCCGCCTTGAGGTTGAAGGCTTCAATCAGGGCGGTTTCATGCAGGACTAGAGTGTTGCCCACACTTCTCACCTCAATACCTTCTGTTGTCATGCCAACACTGAGCTCTGACAGAGAGGAAACAAAGCAAAACAAAGCTTTAACAGCCCAGTTTATGCTGTGGGAGGTTGGAGTTTACACTGTACTGGGCTAGGTTTAAAAAGGGCCAGGCCTGGAACTATTTCCCTGGCAAAAGGCCCACCTGAAAGGGGCAGGACCACATGGCCAAGTCCCGCTACTTACGCATCATAATAGATGGTTACTACAGTTGCAGATTTTTACTACAGTTACAGATTTTTATTTACTCTGCTCACTGGATGCTGCATCTTTCAGCATTTTTTATCGCTTGGCTACTTGGCCCACTATAGTACAGCATCATTGGTACAAACCATCAGGCACTCTAGCTCGTTTGCCTCTATCCTGGGCCAAAGTTCCTGGGCTGAAGGCCCATAGTGTAAATAGGGTTAAAGTATCACTAGATGGATTAATTAGCCTTTGGTAAGAGGAAACATCAAAATTACAATGGCAATAAACAAATGCATAATGGGTCTCCACTTAGAGTACACTATGTGTAAAGACATTTTTAGTCATGTAGTAATTTAAGTCATGTCTATAAGGACACATTAAAAAAAGAAACTCTCATATCATGTTGATGTTGGTGTCTTAAACATACCTGGATGTTCTCGTATTCCACGTTCTATGATCTCACCAATAAATTTGAGCGCTGATGCATATTGTTTCAAGCTATAGTGACAAAGAGCGATGTTGTATGCCAAATCTGAAATACATACACACACACATACATTAAAAGTGAACTAGGGATCAGAGTCAGACTCATCTTTTTTCTAAAACATACAGTATAATTTCTGTGCAAAGGGCACAGAAGACATAGGTTTCTGCTCTACATCCAAACCCATACAAACTCCGGTTGGAATTACAACCCTGAGGCCAGGCGAAATGTTTGCCTTGGCACCAGCTGCATCTAAGCACAACTCTGAAAGGGTGTGGGTGCCTCTGTTCCCCAACACAATCTTTGTAAACACTGTCTGTGGTTTTGGTCTGGAGAGGCGAACTGAACCCATACTTTTGTGTGAAAGGTATGAACGAAGGATAATTTAGTCAGCTAGTCTTTTCCCCATAGCCTACATCTCTTGAAGCCCAATAGTTTTGCTGCTATTCTCGGTATGTCAAAGTTATAATATATTTTTAACTGAAACTATAATATTCCTGTAATTTGTTGGCCTTAAAATTTGCACTGCAGCTTTATGCAGAAATGTCTGATAATGCACAAGAAAAAAAATGCATGACCATGAGCATGATGCTCACCTGCTTGGTAGCCTAGTACTTGCATGGAAGACATGAACTTAATGCAGGCCTCCTCATATTCTCCCTCTTTGAAAAGCAAACAGCCAAGATCCACATCATAATCAGGGTCATCCTGAGGCAGTTGCTCCACTAAGTTCTAAACAGAACAATGAAAAGAACAAAATGGCAGTTATCTTTTTCACAACAGTCTACACGAACCGCCCAAACTGTAACCCAAAAGATTTAGGTCTAGACAAAATATCAGGTGAACCAACATCACACAGTTATGGCACGAGTCCAATGAGTACAAGACATATCTCACCTTTGCCCCTGCAAAGTCTTCTTCTCCGTATTTTATGGCAGCTTGCAGTTTAATCATCTAAAATCAAACATGGAGACATGTTGACCACACAGCATCAACTGAACAGTCCAGTTTTTTGAACAGTACATAGCATACTAATGAATATGGCAATACACACTAATGTTTAATTAGTATATTCACTACTTAATTTGAAAACATACTTTGGTATGACTGGTTGGATTGTCCAAAAGAAACGTTGCTTTCATGGCATCAGAAAAGGCACATGCGCCATAAAGTGATTGGGCATAGTAGAGTTTGTACTCCTCCACCTCCGGGTGCAACTGAGTTAGCTGCTCATAGCACTCCGCAGCATTGGTGAAGTCCTGCATGTGGTAATAACAGTAACCTAGAAGCGACAGCGCAGCCCGAGACTGAAAGAGTGAATGAAAGACAGTGAATGAACGAAGGGACATAAAGTCTTCAAAATATTTCCCTGTCATACTGGCACTAAAATATCATCATCATGTTAGTGTAGTCATGTAAGTCGTCTTTTTGGGGTGGTCCGATCCTTAAAACAAAATTGCACAGTGCATTATCCTAAATTTTATCCGAAAGAGTGATGAAGAGTAACATTGTGTTGCTTATGGAAATGAATAACAATGTAGTGTAACGTTAATTAAGCTTGTACCAATAACAAACAGACAGAACTTATATCTTCAAACTTGCCTTCATCTGTTTCTGTAGTTCGTTGCTCAGGATGTGGATAGCATCTCCATACCGCATGTCTTTGATCTTTAGTGGTGAAAAGGAGATGTGTTTGCGTTAATGTTTAGCTCAACGTTAGCTAACTAGCGTGCCCACACAACGTTAACTTGGCCTTATCTATTATTATATAGACAAGCAGCATCAGGTTGTCTAGACTATCGCAAAAACAAGAGCTAATTGGATACATACAAGAGTTAATTAAATACTAGTTCACGTCAGCTAACGTTAGTATTTTCAGAAACACGGACGTAGATTTGCAACTCTTAAAGGCTTCTGTAAACAGACTGACTGTCTGGTCGACTGAAGTGTATCATAGCTACCGTTAATGTTTGTCTTAACAATCGCTATCTACCTTGTTTACGTTATGGTTCACATTAATGTTAGCTATCAGACGTTAGCATCATCTACTTACCATTTTGTAAATTGTTGCGGTGTACTCTCCGTCTTTTATTGTTGTGGGTGTCATGATTTGACTACGGGAAAGTCTCACCAATACGAAATATATACATTGAAGAGAAAAATAAGTTGCTAAACTGTGTCTACGCTCTTTAACAGCGTAGTCAAAGAGTTCCGATGAGTCTGTGCCTAGTAACCTTGGCAACCCGATGTAAAAGCCGGATGTAGAAAGATGATGGATATTTAATGTGACCAATGGCAGCCCACGGTGAGTTACCGTGAGCTGCAAGCTTACAGCAAGGACTTCACTTAAGTGATTAAATACAACGTCTCTGTTAAATATCAGTTTATGGATAAATAACTCATAAGAACAAATACGTGTGTCAACAGAAAATGCTATAAGATACAATATTAACGGGGAGAACAATATATTTGTTTTATGGTAAGGCCAGTGTTGCCATTGCTTGGCCCAATGCACCTTCAAAGTCTGAGTGTTGTAGCCTACTGCTATTATGGCATATTATATAAAGGCTACTGCCTAATCTTTTTGTAGGCCTACTTCAACAACAAAACTAACACACAAATTCCTCTAGTGCCTATTAACAAGGTTGTATTATGACTTATATGATTTGTATTATTGTCACATTATTAGTTATTATTATATGTTATATTATGTCTATTATTTTAGGGGTCTGGGTGCATTTTACTTTAGGATATTGGCATAGTCCAATAAGTTTAGAAAATTCTGCTCTAAAAAACACTGACCTGAGGGGTAGTACTCTGTAATTCGAACCACATAGGCTTGCTCCAACAAGAAATTCTGTGCTCGTTGTACATCATCAGAAGAGAGCTGTAGGAGGTGGAGAAAAAGAGTGGACAGAGACAGAGAGAACTGTATATTTGGTGAGCTCTGGAGTGCAGTTTGCTCAGAAGATAGTTCATCAAATTCTTGGAGACTTCAGTGGAGGTAAGAGACTTTCATTGTCACTACAGTTCAGCTTGATTTAAATGTTTTGTGTTCAATTTTCTCAAAGGGATCACACTGATTTCCGTGTAAGCATATATTGTAGGGTATTGTATTTTGTTTTGATAATACAACTTGCATCCTGCACATCTAGTAAATGAGCTATTAGTTTGTTCATCCTTCACTGTTGTGCTTTATTTGACTTTGCACATATGGTTGATGGAGAGATTCAGATAGATAGATAGATAGATAGATACTTTATTGATCCCCAAGGGGAATTCAAGGTCCCAGCAGCTTAAAAAATCACACACAACATATACTACAGTTACTAAAAATAACAATAAAATACAAATACTGTGGGTAGAGATGTGCATGAATGTACTGAGGTACAGTATGGGGAATGTGTCAAGGTAGTTGTGCAAATGAGGCCAGTAGTGCAATAGTGCAAGGTTAAAAGTCTATTGACCAGCAATAAATATGTGCATATGTAAATGGACAATAAAAAATATCAGCATAGCAATTCATGCATGCAGCAAATTCATGTCATTTAAAAGAAAAATAGGCAGCACCAACAGCTGGCTTTCGTGGCATTTTTAACAGGAAGGCTTTATTGCCCATAAATTACAACCTGACTTGGAAATATTATAAAGTTGTTTTGTTATTACTATACAGCATGCATGCACCACTGGAATCCGACCCATTGCATCACATTGCCTGAGAGCACAACTTTCCTTTAAGTTGTTTGAACTGTTCTCTTGTTGACAGACACCGCTGCGAGTAACGTTTTTATTACTACTGGCCTGTTGCTATGACACATAGAATGTGCATATGAATGCCACTGGCAAATCTGTCTCACCTGGTTGTTCTGACTCTGTAGGTAGTGGAATTTGCCACCATGAGCCTCAGGGTGTGTGTGTTATTGCTGGCTGTGGTCATGGGAACAGTGATGGCTCAAAGAAGACGCACTAGCACAAGCACAAGCACAACAAGCAACAATGAATGGAACTATCGTGATGGCTGTAAGAATTCTTCATTCTGTATTGGGTTACCTATGGGTCCATTTGTTTATTTTAAGCAGATTATATAATTTTTCAGAGAAGTCAGATACATTTGCAAGATCGATTATAAGAGTGAACTGAATTGAGTTGAATTGATTTGCTAATGCGAAGTGACATTTTGTCGTTTCTGCTAAAAATTTAGGAGAAAAAGACAAAGTTGTACCTCGATCTGCATTTAGTTTGTGTAAAAAGGCGTTTGTAGTACAGCTGAAATCAAGCACTCTTTGCACTCTTTGGGTTTGCAGCAGAGAAGGTAAATATGCGTGGTGTATCCAACCTCACAGAGGTTTTAGACAACTGGAGATTTGACATCCTGAATCAAATGAAGAATCTTCTGCTGAATGACCACCAGTCCTTGTTGCCTGACTATGCCAGGTAATATTATCTTAATCAATCCCTTCAACCTTTATATTTCATGTTATCTTTTGCATCTGGTCTTAATTAAATTTAGGACTGAATAGAAGTATATCCAAATATGTTGGAAAATAAGTTTAAAGCTCCAGTTACAGAAAAATTAAAAGCAGCTGCTAAGCAAGTTTTGCATGGCATATTGGTTAATGTTCTCATTTCTTATGGTTTGAAAGGTGGTCATCTTGCTGACCTCAGAGTCCCAGACAAGCAGCAACCAAAATACCTCTGGTCAGGCCTTCAACAGAATCCTGTGTTCTCTACGTTTCCCACCACACAGTGCTGCTCTCTCTCTCTCTCTCTCTCTCTCTCTCTCTCTCTCTCTCTTTCCCTCTCTCATTCACTCACACACACAAACACACACACACACTGTTTATGGCAATGAGTTGATTTGTCCTTGTTTTGTGCTGTCCCTCAGAATTGCAACACTGTCAGAGGCATTGGATGACCTGTACAAAGAGTTCAACGCCTTAAAGGAGCACCTTGGTGATGTCGCTGCAAAGTTAGGACCCATCGAGACCTTCATCGATGAACTGAAGACAGAGAGGGCATCGGGTGGTGCCACCCGGCCCAGTCCACCGCAGGCCGACCCAGCAGAGCCTAACCCAGCACCCGCTGGGCCTCCTCGCAGGAGAATCCTGAGAAAGAAACCCTCTTCCTGAACTTCCAACAATCTCCTGAAAAGCCACACCACCAACATAACAGTGCTGGCACTCTGTGTCGGTTCACAGGAAACCGCCATGATTGATTCATGCTAACTTTCCATGAGCTTCTCTTCAATTAAGTTTTGTGTTTTTTTTCTGCATGTTGCTAGGAAGCAGGTACTCTACAGTTTACCACACCAAGCAAGGAGAGAGGCCATGAGTAAGGCTGTGGTCTACTAGGGAAATGGTTCAGGCAGATGAGGTTAGGGAACTGGAGGGAAAAGCTGTTTTTTATAGGTTGTAATCAATGGTGCTTTTAATAGTTCACATCCTCTTTGGCAGACCGTCTGGTGAACATTTTCAGATAAATGGAAACAGGCACATTGTGTAATGTGTTAAAAATGCGATATAACTGACCAGATCGTGAAACCACTTTAACACACTATGCTGATGTAGTGATAGTAAATGATGTCAATGATTTTTCGATAGTTTTTGTTTTACAGTAAAAGGATATGGCTGACTGATGCTTCCCCCGGACATAGCTATAGGGCCTAATCTTTTTTAATGCAGTTAAATAAGTAATGCTAGCCATGCTATGCAAATTGTACACACATGACTCTATGGGGGTCTTACAATGGCTCATCTATCATGGCCGGTATTAGCTGCCAGTATAAGCCAATACTAGCTGCTTTTTCTCCTTTTTCTCCTTATATGTTGATATTGCAGTGGTGTGTAATAAACAATACTCTGTTGCATACATTTGTAAAAAAAAAAAAATGTCTGTTTCTTTTGTTTATTTTGTTTTGTATCATGGGTGAACTTCAACAAATTGCAGGTGAATTTACTTTGAACCTCCGTTTGTTCACACTGATTTCCAGTAAGACCAGAAAATAGTCAGAGGCTTTATATTATGACATTAGACAGGGTGGCACAGCACAGACCCCAGTGTAGTAATATTTGAAGTACTTACCGATTTTATTTGAAGTTAAATAATACATTTTTCCAAACTTTAAAATCGCTTTTTAAACAGTTAGTTACACTATATGGAAATCAAGTTAAGCATAAGATCAAATAGCACAAAATCATAAATGCATTTCTAACAACAAATTACTGACATGTAGAATTCATTTAGGCTAATATCAAAATATGAAAATAATAAATAAAATAAAAAAATGGCTGACCAGTTTCTCTATGGACAATTTTATTTTAAAAAGTAAATAAAACCCCCACCTCAAAACAACCACCTTATTGGTCAATCTAACAGAATAACAACACTTTGACTGTCTGCTAATTTTGGGGCATTTGTTCAATGTGTTTGGAGTCAGTGGACAGTCCCTGTACCACAGACTGTCATACACACAAACACACACATACAAGGGAAAAAGAGGGGATGTGATCAGAGATAAGATGCAGCAGTCTGGTATTTTTGTGCGAGGCACATGGAGAGAGCAGGAGCAACAGACAAGGTGTGGGACGAGAGGACCTCTGGACACTCATTTTACTGTCTGGAAGCCACACCTGAGGGCACAGGGACAGAACACCTGATGGGCAAGCTAATTACAGTCATGGACTACGGCCCATCTCTAAACACACTGACAGTCCTGGCAAAGACCAGCTGTCTTGGCCAATGGCAATGTTCTTGTTGGAATTGAAGAGTTTTGCCAAGTGTCTGATTTAGTGAGTTTACTGAGTGAAACTACTGATATTAGAGTGACTTCTACAAACTTTAACCTCTACAACAATTCATTTAATTATCACAATTGCACAGTTGCAACTGATTTTGCGGATGTGCTTGTGATCCTCTGACACCAATACAGTAATGAACCACCAGGGGGACACACAGCATTACAGCACCCTAATGAGAAGAGGAACCCTTTAACACAATACTGTGGGCTTTGCTGAAGAAACGCTTGAAACGTACGTTTCTTCAACTGGACTTCATTTGTTCCAAAATTCAGGTTGAAAGACAGAAGTTATCTCAGACCATTGCATTATGTAGAAGTTTTTTTTTTTCACTTTTTAATGGTGCTTCTGAGTTTATGGTTACCTGTATTTAACGGATCCATTGTGCATACTCAGTTATTGCACACTCAGCTTTGCACAAATGTCAATACAATGCACAAATCTTGGCATAAGGAGTAGATGAAAATCTTTTACAACTTGTCTTGCATGCATATATATAACTTTTTTGTGTTGTTACTCTATAGCTCTGCAATTGTCATTTGTAATCCACGCAAAGTAATATTCCGTTTGAAATAATAATAAAGAACATCTAAAAACAGAGAATAATTATAATCATAATTGTGTTTTCTGCTTGGCAGATTGTCTTGCTGTTGTGGAGGGGACTTGTGTGAATGCCCTGATTTCTTGGGAGATAATCAAGAGTGCGAGTTTCTCCTCAGATAATTACATCACAAGTATCTGGAGGTTCTTCTCTTCTCATTGATCAAGAGCTTTTGCACATGAATCCTTTCTGTCGCTTAGTGCATTTCTGCTCCCCTCCACTATCACATGAATCTGTAGCCCCCAACATTCATGGACATTCATTTAAACCACTGTCTAACAGTAAAAGTCATTCACCCCATCCCAACACAACACACACACGCACACACATACACACACACACTACTCCCACATCTGGTTGTCAAAAGTCTCACCCGGTCAGAGTGTGAATGAAGTGCGAATGAGTGACCCAACTTAAACCTTCATCACAAATTTCTGTTAGCCTGACTTGACCTCTATCAAAAAGCAATCTCTCTCATCATCCATTATATAAGCCCCACAACACACCCATGTTGTTCTTGAGCAAAGGGCTAGAGAACACTGATTTCTTTGTGTCTGTTTACTACTGCTTCTACAAACCAAACCAGAAAAATAGAGATAAAAAGAAGAAGAATATCTGAGCTATCATCAGCGCCTTAACCTTGGATTTTGTGAGGTCTAGTGAGTGGTCACTCATGCTGTTTTAAAACAGACCAGCTGTGTGTGTGTGAGTGTGTGTTTGTAAGAGTGAGTGAATGAGTGTGTGCGTGTGTTTGTGTGTTGTTATTGATTTCACACATTTACAGGTGGTAATGAAACCCCCAACTGTAAAATGGCCAAGTTGGTGCTAAAGAAGTATGAGGCTTGGAGAGACGCCAACATGGACTTGAGTTGACAAGAGTGGGGCTATGAATCCTCTGAGTTTATTTGACACACTGAGTCCGATGGCTGACCCCTGGAGCAGATGCCCCCTGCCCCCAATGCCTCAAAAGTCTACCTAGATTTGTCCCCACACACTCACTCGCACACACAGTGCTGCAAAATATTTCAACATTTATCAGTATACTCTTTAAATAATTAGTCAAAACACATACAGCCGCAGTGGGTTGCTTGGGAGCAGTGAGGGGTTAGTTACCTAGCTCAATGGTACTTTATCCATAGTCCGTTGGTAGGGCATCAAACTGTCACCCCTTCGGTTGCAAACCTTAACATATATGTTGCAGCTGCTTCTCAAACCATGGCTGCTTTCCCATGTTGTAGGTATAACCGGTGGTCCATCTTAACATATACACAGCCCGAATAGTGGGAGTTAAGTGAAAAGCCCAGAGTGATATTGGACGCAACTGAGTAATTCACATTGAAACAAAGTTTATCAGATTTTTTTTTCAGTCAATTTAAATGGGATTTTATGTAAAAAAAAAAAAAAAAAAAAAAGAAAGAAAGTGCTGCCAAATGTAAATCTTACTGAAGGATCTTCATGACCGTGTCAATATTGCTTAAGGTCCATTGTTAAATAGTTTAAACTACATGCTGCTCTGTAAAGGTGATTACGTTATGTCAGTGGGTTCTTGAAAATGACCCTTCCTACACAGAATAACACAGACTTCTTTACCATGCAAACTGGTTTCATTTATTTTGAAGTATATTCATTAGCTTGTAAATTCAAATAATCATTATGACAGTTGCAGCGCAGTGCCAACTAGTGGTATAAGTGCAGGGCACATACAGTAAAGCTTTACAGATTTACACAGGTTTACAATCTACTGATTTACAGGTTTACACATCGCACCGCAACCAACAATCAGGCGTCACAGCTTCTCTTTGACCTTGGCTAAATTACTTTGACATACTGTAAGTGCTCACCATTATGCACTGCTGTGTGCATGAAAATTTAAGAGTTTGAGACAGGCACCTGGAGAACTATTGAACTTGTGTTCTTTCTGTTCTTACTTTCTGTATCATGGAATTGTATCACTCTTTCACATATGAACACTGGATGCTTTTGGAATCCAAATGAAGATGGTTAATTTCTTTAAAAGCTTTTTTCATCATTCGACAGTGTTTCACAGTCAGGGCAGGGATGTTTTTCCTGGCCTTTCACACTGGGGACGATTCCACTTTTACAACACGGGATTTGCGTCTACGTTTACAGGATGTGGCATGGACATGCACGCAGGGCGAGGGGTGAGGGGCGAGGGGCGAGGCTCGGGACTACATTGGGCTTCAGCTACTCAGTTGGTGACTCAATCAAGCACACAGCTTGCCTGAAGATTTAACAAGGCCCTCAAGTTTAAGATTTTAATCCAAGGATATTAGAGGAGGTCTTACAACAGTGCTGCAAGCCAACAAGACAAGATCAGAAGACTTATATGGACTCCACTCCAATAGAACTCAGCAGCAACCAGCACTATGAACTGTGGTGACCTTGGGTCCTGTCATATTTATTTCCCAGATTTGATTAGAGTTTTTAAAGGCCTGTTACTTCTTTATGGGAAATCCAAAGCCCTAAACAGGCTAAATTGTCTGATCACATATAACAGTCTCCAAGCCTGGATTGCCAATATAATGTGATGTGATGTGACTAAAGAGATATGGAGAAGGTTTTTAGTTTTATTATTTTATTATTATAACCTTTATTTAACCAGATTAGTCTCACTGAGATATAGTCTCTTTTTCAAGAGAGAGGGCCAAGATGGCCGAGCAATTAGTTTCATATAGACAACAGTCAAAACATTAAGACAGTAAAGAAATAATATCAAAGTGCATATTAAGTTGCAGTCAGAACTAACAGTTGTATGTATGAATTGAGTCATGTTTTATGGCTTTAACATAACACATGAAATCATGCAAGGAGATTAGATGCTGTAATTTCATTTACTAAATTTAATTTACTGAATTCACTGTTAAAAGAGCAATTCATTTTTACATAACATAAACTGGAACAACTACATTTGAATTCTTGGTAAACAAACACACACACACACACACACACACACATACGGACACACACATACACACACACACTTATACACAGTGCAGGAGGCACTCATGTGATTAATGCATATCAATATATAAAAAGGCTCTTCTATAATAAACATAATATGACTTGTGTCTCGAGGTAACACTGACAACCGATTTAATAATCAAAATTATCACAAATTATTGTTTACTATTACAATATGCTAGAGGCCCTGAACCATACAAGAAGACTGAAAAATTGCAATTTGAAAAAAAAAAAAAATTATGAATTCTTTTTAATAGAACTAGAGAACCTTATCCATTATTCATCAAAATACATGATTTGACTAGTGCTGATTTAATTGGCTACGTATTGTGTTCCCTCAAAGCCCAAATCTAATTTCTGAAAGAAGGTGGCTGAGGAAGCTGCCTCTTTTTTACATAATTAGGCATATGGTACCATCCATGACTTTAATTAAGGCTAAACAATTAAAAACAAGATGATATCAATGGAAGAGATCAATTATTCAGTGAGTCGGATGTCTATTTGGTGTGGTACCTGTAAGAGAGGCCTGATAAAAGGCATGTGAGATGTTGAAAACAACAGAAGCATTGCTCTCAACTCGAGCAGCAAGATGAAACAAAACACAGATCTTCCTAGTGTAGTTAGAAAGAGGAATGAGAAAGTTTGATAGGGGGCTGAATAGCAAAGAGGCCGCTAACGCTAACGATGAGGACAAGGAAAGTAAGTTTCAGTTTTCTGCTTCCGTTTGGTGGCGTTTTCAACCCAGAATGCATTACACTTTGTGATGTTGAATATGTCTAATGAGAGGCCTTAAATCTGCCTAGTCTCCTCATTTAGGCTACTCCAAGCATCCCAATGGCCACTGGTGAAGAGTGCATATGCTACTCTAACACATCTCACACATGCAGACAAGTATCCCAGGAGACAAAACCTTAATCACATCCTATCTCATATAAATCATTCTTTGATTTCTGGTGACATAAACCGCTCAAAAACTGCTGCCCTTGTTTTTGTGTGTCATTCTCTTTCTCTGTGGTTTCCTTTTGTTTTGTTTTGCTTTGTACATTGTCTCGCAGCGTGTGTTTGCGATTGCAAGGGGGTTGAGTGTGTTCGGTCTGGCTCCAGAGCCTGTGCCTTTAGAGATGTGGAATGACAAAAATGCTGTCACCGCCTGAGCATTCACAGGTCGCTTCCTGAGAGACACGCTCAGCTTTTGTTAGCTCACGTCAGAGAGAAGGAGCCTCAGTCACCAGTGTGAGCTGATGGTAAGGAAGTGGGAAAAGATGCCCATGAAGAGAATGGGAAGAGTTTGTGTATGTGTATGAAAGAGAATAAGTTGTTTGAGTATGTGTATGTGTGCTTGTGTGTGTTTGCAAGAGGGAGAGAGGATGCATGTCATAAAATATGTGTATGTGTGTTTGTGTGTGTGTATGTGTGTTTCTGAGAGTGGGTGGGAGAGAGAAGATGCATGTCAAGAAATGTGTGTGTGTATGTGTGTGTGTGTTTCTCCACACACACTCCACTCAAGTCGCAGCAATTTTCTTGTTGTTTTAAAGTTCTGTCCATGTGCACTTCACTGACATATACAATAGTCTTATATTAAAACTGGAACCTCTTATATTAAAAGTGTCTTATATTAAAAATGGAACCTCCACACTTTTAAATCCCTAACAGGCGCTGTCATCGGATCTGACTGTGCCTCTATGTCATTTTGATCGCACACCCTGCCCATTCGCACACTATCCATTATGAAGAGAAGGAAAGTGTATATTCTGCAGGTGATGCTAGCCAAGGCAAGTGGCTTGAGAGAGAGAGAGAGAGAGAGAGAGAGAGAGAGAGAGAGAGAGAAGAATAGCCTACATATACTATGGCAGCTTACCACCAGCATTAAATACCTGCATGTGATTAAAAAGCCATGAAGTGACCTTGGAGTGTGGACTCCGCTTCATCTGTCCTGCTGTCTGAGTGAGATGTGCTACAGTATACCGGTAAGATGCAAGGAATATGGTTTTGATGAGGCTTTCATTAAAAGCATTCAGAGCCAGAATGTAATGGTGGTGGGGAGGGGGAGAGGGGTATGGGAAATGATTCTGTACTCAAGATACAGACAACAGCAGAACACATTCTCTATAATAAGTCTAAGCTCTATCCTCCAGGTTAGCCTTTGACACATGTACACAGCTATCATCCTCTGTCTGACTGCAGATGTTGCCTGATCCAACCACTGTGGGAACACAATGCCCCCTGAACTTCCACAGCAACACTTGAGTGGGCAAATGACTAGAAGAGAGAACAGGAGTATAGAAAGAGTTTCCTTTGGTAGTCTCTCTCTCTCTCTCTCTCTCTCTCTCTCACACATACACACACACACAAACATCTTTGTTATTATTCTGTTTTTCCATCCTAACTTTCTGTTGTAATTATGTTTAAGTGTTTTTTTTTTTAGTTTTTGTACCATGCTCACTCTTTCTGTGTATGTCTTCTGCCCTGTACTATCTGACCTTAGTCTTCTTTCTCTCTGTCTCTTGCTCTCTCTCTTTTCTCTCCCTCTCCCTCTCTCCCCTCCTCTCTCTCTCATAATTCCCTCAGCTGCCTCTGCTCGCCAGGGCTTGTCAAGCGACCTGATCTCCTCAGTGCAATGTAAGATGCATCTCGGCGACTCGTCATTTCTCTCCAATGCGGCACTGCACCTCCAGCTAGATGAAACCCAGTGTGCCATGAACAATCTAATCACCTCACCTGCAAAAAAAACCCCTCTCTTCCCTGTTCCCTCTCTCCATCTCTCTTTTTCACTCTCACTCCGTCTTTCTCCATCTCCTCTCTTAGTCGCTCTCCTGCAGCCTCGGACATGATCAGCTCTTCACTCCCCCAAAGCCTGTGTAACAGAGCTCATGTTGGATTCATGGTGCCTGTCACCCACTGGTGAGAGCCAAGCCAAGGTCGTTGTGCTCGACGGTGGGTAAAAACCAGCAGTCTTTTGACTGTTTGACTGACATGTCAGATGCAGCAGACTCCAGCAGGAGATAGAGACTGCAGGCAGGGTGTTGAGATTCCGTCAGGATTGTTGAATGGCACTATTAAATTAAATGAAGTGGCACATCGGGGGGTGCCATGGCAGGCCTATTTCATTTACTGTTGTAGCCACACGTGAAATGAGTTTGGTGGCAAGAGGCCCGGCTTGATTGAGAAGTCCCGGAAACACTTTTTGCTCTTTACAAGCGAAGGTGTTTTCCCTGCTCCCGTTTCTCAACAGTCAAGTGAGTTTTGAAGAGATTGATTCACAGGATGACAAATATTCTGTCGTTTTTATATATGGATCTTGCATTAGCATTGTTACTAGGGCGTGAAAACGCAAAAGTCGGGAATTTCAACCACAAATCTAACAGAATATATATAAAAAAAATGGAATGAAAGAAATCCTATCATTCAAAAAAGTTGCCTTGCAGTAGTTATGCAGACTATGAGCTCTGTGGCTTGGCCTTTCTGTCTGTGTGCAAACCGAGTCCTAGCTGACAGGGGCTTTGCATACATTTTTGATTGTGATGTTTTTGGACTCGTTGGATGCCTTGGCATCTGTGATGTGTGTCACAGAAGAGGCCCCCATAATTGGGTTTGTTCTCCTCTGGAGCTGTCGTTGTGGCTTGCTCGAGGTTGGGTGAGAGACGATCTTGCCCTACTCAGAGCAAAATCAGATGACAGATCCTTCAGAGAACTTGTGATTATGTGCCATTGTTTATCTTTAAAGATGATTTTTATTTATTTCTTGCCTGCAAAAGAAAGGGATCATGGGGTCAACCAAGGTGGCCAACCTGCGACACAGTTATTGCCAACCACCTTGATATTTATCAATAATTGTGGCACATTTTTCATTCAGCGTATGGCTTTTCCTGAAAGAAATAAATGTCAGATTCTTCAATTAACCTCTCATCACCATGCACAGAATGGAAGCCAATTGCCAGAGTCTGGCGCGAGAACATCAATAATGCATGAGGAATTCAATGGCAAATTGCCTGTTTAAAGATTCCCGTTTTTAAGAACAGCTCCAAAACTCTGTCCTCTCCTCTTCCCCCCCAAAATCCCCTCCTGACTCTGTTAATTAATGTCTGACTGACTGGCAGAGGAATTGGAGCGATGGCTAATTGACTTGATTTTAGATGTTTCATTAAACTGCTGGCAGCACTCGGTGCAAGCTTCAGGTCGACTTAAAAACCCTCTGAAAACTTCAGAGCCCGGTTGAGATTGAGGTGTCAGCTGAGCAGCATCGGTAATAGATCTTTCGGCTCATGGGGCACCTAGCCACGGGAGGATCTGTGTGTCTGCTATCGCACATCTATCCCTTCTCTCCTCCCCAGATTCCCTTGTTCAGATAGCCTCTTTTTTCACTTCCCACTTACCTCCAATGAGTCTCCAAAAAATTGGACCAAGACTTGACTTTTCCCTGTCAGATACATGGATAACAGACATTCATGAAAAGACATATGCGTTTTGTGTTTTTGTTCTTTTGCTCGACCTCTGGAACATGAATGACTGATCTGGGGGTCTACAACACAAGTCTTGCTGATCTTCCCATTGGCAGCTCTTTCTTCATTTCATACATTGTTTCTTCATTTGTTTCTCTTTCCCAGTCCTCCCTTTTGTGGGAGAAGCTATAATCTGGTGGCTTCTTTCAGGGCCTTCTTCTTTCACGTGTCAGTACCCTGGACCAGGCACAGTTGGCTTGGGGGAGCCATGGAGGACGGGGAAGTTAGGGAGGGGGGTGGAGGGTTGGAGGTTCTGGTGCTGGGATGCCTGACAGAAGGGGCTTTCAGCATGACAGTGGCACAGGGATTCCTCCCTGGTATTCACCACAGCCGCAACAACAACCCCCCCCCCCCCCCCCCCCGCCCACCACCCCCCCCCCCCCCCCCCCCCCCCCCACACACACACACACACACACACACACCCTTCACTATTCTTCCTTCCACCATTAACTACCACCACTGAGACTTCCAGAATCACAAATCAACGATGTGGAAAGAACCTGGAAAGACTGCAAGCGTCTGGCTGTCAGGCAGGCAGGCAAGTGACTAAAGCGTCCAAGGAGGAATAGCCAGACAGGAAGATCCAGGAAGAGCTCCTGCTTAATCCAGTGTCAAACACCAGGGCTAATAACTCCCCATGGCAACAATAAATGAGGGGTGGGCTTCAGAGCGCGGCGGCAACAGCCCCTAGCCGTGGCAGCGGTGCTGCTGATTAACATACCGAGCTGATGGAGAGACAGAGCCAAGGAAGCCCTTCAAATTGGCACCTGAGAGCCTTAGCAGCCTCCGCTCAAATCCTGCTAAGGTGCATCTCATAAATATTTGTGGAACAATTCATCACGCTGTCCGGGGGACTGCATGGGAATCCAAAAGATGAACTTCAAAAATATCTTTCTTGTTTACTTTGTACTTTCATTATTTATTGCCATAATAATAATGCATCATGGAAAGACATGCATGTATACATGGGCTGTGCAAAAAGCAGCAACAAAATAAGGCTTGTGTCAATAACAACAAAAAGGCATTCCTTTTTTCATGGTAAAGGGGTAAAAAAAGAAAAGTGTGATCAATATTTTGTCTTGTGTGACTCATCCTTTGTCTCTTTGCCCTTCCTCAATTCCTAGTATCCTTGTTCTGTTCCTTCTACTGGCCCACACTTCATCAACAGGTTCAGGGTAATTCCCCACAGGGGTCTAAGAGACCTTGCTGTAAATAGGTGCACAACAGTGCAGGAGGGATGTGGTGATATGTGTGTGTGTGTGTGTGTGTGTGTGTGTGGGTGTATTTGGGGGGGTGGGGGTGGAGAGGGGTGGGAAGGGGGAGAGAGGAAGGTAGAGAGAGAATATGAAAGGAAGGAAGAGAGATCTGGAGGGAGGGATGTGAGGGAAAAAAGAGAAAGAGAGAGACAGAGAAGAAGAAGAGACAGAAGCAGAAAGAAAGATAGAGCGAGAGACAGCGAGATAAAATTGGAATATAAAAGGAGGTAGAGGGAGAGAGAGAATATGAGAAATAGGGAAGTAAAAAGGTAGAGATGGAAGCAGAGAGAGTGAGAAGGAGAGCAGATGCACTGAAGCCTGTAGCCTCATGATCCTGACCCAAATGAAGGACACAGATCCATCAACGCCACCTGCCTGCACGGGCAACACCCTCGCTGTGAGACAGACGCCTGGAGCCACAGGCACGTCACCCTTCCTGCCTCATATTCATAACCTGCTCACAAGCGCCCGCCACACCAACCAACGCGCTCCCAGACAGGCGCTGGCATGGGCATGCATGCCTGGATGCCTGGGCCCGACCGGCCTCCCTGGTTTTCCTTTGGCTCCTGGTGCGCCATTGGCTGGCAGGCATGGAGGGAGGAAGGCATGGAGGCAGGGAGGGAGTCAGACAGGCAGGCAGGATCTTATTAGCGTGCTGGAGCCCTGGGACACATTCACACCTAGGTCATTAGCATGCTGTCTTTTCATTAACGAAGCACCGGGCCCCAGATCTGCCAGACCTCTCGCTGAGACCGTGCTTGAGATTAGTGTCTCTCCGGCTGGGGCGCTGGGCTTTTCACTCGAGCACATATCTCTATATCTCTCTCCATGTCTCTGTGTGCTAGACAGATTCCCTCTGGACTCTCTTCTTCTCCTCTCCTCTCGTGTCCTTTTTCTACCTTTCTTCTCTCTCTCTCTCTGCTCTTGTTTACTTATTTCCTCTACCCTCTTGCCCTCCCTTCTTCTCCCCAACTCCCTTCTCTGTCCAGTCTCATGTTGTGTCCTTTGTAATCCTCTCATCATCTTCCCTTTTTCCTCCCTTCTTTCCTCTCCTCTCCTCTCCTCTCTCTTTTCATTTCTTCTCCTCCATCTGTAATCGCAGGGCCTCTCAGGCTTGTATGGGAAAACAGGGATTACTGTAAAGCCTGAAAGGACAGACAGTGCTTAGAGAGAGAGAAAGAGAGAGAGAGGGAAATAAGAGAGAGAGAGAGAGAGAGAAAGAGGGGGCGCTGGATGAGAGGATGTGAGTGCCTGCATCTACACATATTTTGTTGATTGCGCGTGTCTGCCATACATGCTGTATGTGTGTGTGCGTGTGTGCGTGTGTGTTGCCATTTGTGTGTGTGTGTGTGTGTGCTTGCTGTTGAGTGGTTTAAAATCATTGCTATGTGACTGTGTGTGACGTGTGTGTGTTTGAGGATTTGGGGGTGATAGACATAGAGAGAGAGAGAGAGAGCAGATGAAACCGTGTCTGTACATGCTCTGCTGATTGTGCGTGTGGTGAAGTGGCCAACATGTCTGTGTTTTGGGGGGGGTTGACTGATTTAAGTGTGTGGTTTTGTGAAAGGGGAGCGGCGCTTAAGAAGTGAGTGTGTGCATTTGTGTGTGTGTGTGTGCGGGTGCACCCGTTTTCGGGGGGGGGGGGGGGGGGGGTGATAGGCTTGAGTAAATCAGTGTGTGTCTGTGTGTATGTGTGTGTGTGTGTGTAAAAGAGATGCGGTTGAATGAGCTCAGTGTGTGTCCAGTGTGCACTGTAAGCATTCATGCTCGAGTGTCCATGCGTCTGCACGCGCCAAACCCTCTGCCTGTCTGACTCTCCACCATCATAGCCACATCAGTCCAGCCCTCCTAACCCCCCCCCCCCCACCCCACCCCCCACCACCTCCACCCTATTCCTACCGCTGCCCCAGCCAGCAGAGGTGGGTGGGAGTCTTAAGCTGCAACAGTCTGTTCCCACTGACTTGGCTAGGCCCCAGCCCCATGCCCTGTGTAGCCCTACACTGCTCTGCGCTGGGCTGTGGTGTGGTGTGGTGTGCTTGGATGTCAAAGCTTCTGTGAGTGACGCCACAGGAACGGAGTCTCCAATGGAACAGTGAGTTCCGGGAAGCAGATCTAGTCTGTAGGAAGACCAGGCACAGCCACACAGACCATATTATCAGGTTTACACTACACTAAAACACTCTGTGATTTATCTGCTGCTTTTAGCCCTTTGGTTGTGGCACATACTTGGCAGTGGCCAATAATGTAAAGAATATTTAACAATAGTATTTAACAAGATAATAAAATCATATCCCAGTATTATGCAAATAATCAATATCCCAGAGGTAATAGTGTTTTGGTATTATTATGAATATCTTGGTTATATTATGAATATTGTACTGGTATATTTGCACAAGGGATATGTAATTATAATATTTGTATAATAGAATCTTGCTATATTATGATGACTCATTTTTAAAATTTGAATGTTTGCCTCAGTTCACTTATAAGGTGCCCTTTTCCTACAGTGACTCAGTTTTCAGAAAAAAAAGATCAAGTGTTTGAGGTCAAGAGCTGTCAATCTGCATTCTGTTCTAGCCTTCTTTATTCAGAGTCTGTGCCTTATGCAGACTCCTAGTGAATTCAGACCCATGAGAGTGAATGAAGTCTGAAGGAGTGTTTTCATATCCTGGAAAGGGTGTTGATGTTATTCTTTGCTCATATTTGAAAGGCAAAAGCAAAGAAGGGGACAAAAAGAACAGACCTCCTAAGGCATGTGACCGTATGCATTCATTTCAAGCAAAAATTTAATTTATCACATTACAATATAATTTGGCTCCAGCCTGCCTGCAAGATGGAGCTAGGATTGGGCTCGGCACAATAGACTATTCTCTCTCCTCTTTCTCTATCTCTTCCAGTCTATCTGCTGTTTGTTTGCCCTCGTATCTCTCTCTCTCTCTCTCTCTTCCAGTCTATCTGCTGTTTGTTTGCCCTCGTATCTCTCTCTCTCTCTCTCTCTCTCTCTCTCTCTCTCTCTCTCTGTCTTTCTTTCTCCTTCTTGCTCTTTTCCTGGTGATCTGCAGTTTGTTTGCCCTGGTCTCTCTCTCTCACACACACACAAACACACTCTCTCTTTCTCTCTGTCTCTCTCTATCTCTCTCTTTCTTGGTTAGCTGGGAGGACTTGGCTGGAAGCAGCGGGCATGTGGACTACACAGGTGGCAGGACCTCAGATCATCCCACACAGGATATGCCCCCCCCCCCCCCCCCAAAAAAAACCCCAAACACCACCCTTGCCACGCCACGCCACACCCCACCTCCACCCCCTCCCCCTTCTTCCACCTCCCCTCCGCCTGTGGATTGCGGGCAGCCGCCCTTGGTGAGCTGGAGAGCGTCGTGCTGTTGTTTTGAAAGCATCACACCATCTGCTGATATCAAGGGTGGTGTGAGAGGGCTGATAGCACGCTCCAGCAACACACTGTTTTATTGAGCGATTCTAATTAGTACTGACTGCAACACAGCACACACTACTAAGCGACCCCCTTACCCACCACCCCCCATCAAAAAAAAAAAAGTTTTGCAGAGGAAACGCAGGTCGAAGCCCCAATCAACGTCATCGATCGCCTTAAAACTTTTGTTCGGTCCCAATTAGTTCCTCATGGCTGGCTGGTGCTCGCGACCTCCGATGCCACCAGCTCCTAAGAACACTCTCTCTCTCTCTTTCTCACGTACACACACACACACAGACATCCCTGACAACAGTGTGGGCTGGGAATGCTTGCTCTAGCAGGTGGTTAATATTGGAGATCTTAGGCCCGAATCAAGGCTGGCAGCCTAGAATGTAGCTCAATGAAAAGGCCTCCTCTTGGTTGGTGGGGGTGGGGGGGTTGTACAGGTGGCAGGTGTCACCTTCCATCACCAGCTACAGTCAGACAGTCAGACAGACAGACAGATACCTTCTGCTGGGAGAGGGACAGCGCTAAGGTGCGGACTAACTTTAAGGGACTTTTGGTGTGTGCGTGTGTATGTGTGTGTGTGTGTGTGTGTGTGTGTGTATGTTGTGTGTGATGTGGGAGTTAGGAAGTGTTTTTTTTAATAACACCCACTGCCCAAGTCTACACCTATAGACAGGGTGCTAATGCCAGGTTTGTTGGAGTCAGGAGGAAGTGTTTCATTAAGTTGCCAGGTCAAGTGTCTAGGTTAGGTGTAAATGCACCTTCTGTGTGTTGTGAAGGTCATTTTAACGTGACAAATACCTTGATGGAAGAAGAGAATTCCCAAAGCATATCTAAAGTTCCTGGATACAAAACTTTCTGGACTAAACTGGGAAATTTGCCTAACTCACTGTGATAAAGAAATGCATAATGCAATGCATCTATTTCTCATTAGTCATTATAGGAAAATAAGTCCCGACAGGACAAATAACACCTTAAATACATATCGGAAGATGTTTGTGACACAATGTGAATTTGTGAAGAGTTCTGGGAAATGTACTTCAGGCAATAATACAAATAGTAAAAAGAAAAAGAGATTCAGTGGTTCACACAGCCCATCTACACTGACCTGAACTTCCATGTCATGGTGATCAGTTAATGTAGGCTAGGCCACCATGGGTTCTCAAAGTGCGGCCCGCGGCCAATGGCGGCCCGCAAAAATATTTCTGGCACCCCGCGATAACATCTGTAAAATTTGTAAAATTGTTACAACTGTAGGCCTGCGCCGCTTTCAAAGAATACAAGTCCGTTTGGGGGTGTTTAGCTGCATCTACAGGCGGCCTAAGTAGTAATTACAGGTGTCACGATTCCCTTGACCTTACTCCCAGGAAGGCATCGTTAAATAGGGGCTAAGCAACTTTCTTTTTTTCTCTCTCACGAGCTCCCTCTAAAGACCACTGTATTGCATTGTATTGCACTGCATTCTATTGGAGGTGGACCACGATGCTGAACATTGCAAGTGCTGTATCTACCACTATTGGCCATGGTGGCGCATTCTACACCGTTTGTTTGCCGTGTAATGACTAATTTTAGCATCCTAAACAGTATGAAACGGATTAATTAAATGATAAATGTTGCATAGTGGGCCTTTAAATTAGTTGCCACCAACCTAACAGTGGTCACGTGATAATGGAGGAACAAGAAACAGAGCAGGAGCCGGGTTCCTCGAGAAGAAAACGCAATAGGCCTATTGGTGATGGAAAATAAGACAAAATGAACAATTGATTACTTTGACGAACCTCATAAGTTGGCAAAAAATGTTTGATCTGCAAGCAGGCCATTAATTGCTGCAATTATGATACTAAACAAAAGCTACGATAAATTAAAGACCTTTAAGTCTTTAAAGTCTAACTTAAAAGAGGGTACACAGCACAGCAGTCAGTTTTCACAACTAAGCAGAGCAAGCAGTTTAGTGGCGAATTTGGGCGAGCCTGCATGTTGAAAGTGAGATCCAGGCATGCTGTCCTTTTTATCGCAACGACAGAGATGGAGCTGGGCGTTAGAGGAATTGTGATTCGTGGCCAATCCCAAGTAGCTTTCCTAACAAATATTCATTATGACATTAACAACAAGATTATTAATGACAGGCAATAGTATGATTGAATGATGATGAAGTCCCCCCTCTGAATTAGGCTAGGAATTGCACCTGAGTTAGACATTCTGATAAGAAGCACAGATTGTCCTAAATAAGTATGTTACTGTTCATGACTTTTCCGAAATTTTTCTGTTGAGGGTATAGAAGACCAGAGATTTAGCCTTAAGTAAATTAAGCGCCCCGCCCCATCCCTTTGGTGGCCCTCAGTTCAGTGTTGAGTTGCTAAATTGGCACTCACCCTCACCACTTTGAGAACCCTTGATGTTGGCTAACTTATGGGAGCCAATAGGGCAACAGAAGTCTCTCTCATACCATGAACACTCTTATATGTCTATGAGGCCCAAGGTGTGGACATTTGCTGATCTCACTCTCCATCCCTCTCATTCAAGCACTTCCTGTTATATCAACATGCTGTATAACGACAATAATAACTACAGTCATATAACATACAGTTACATTAACATGAAACATAGGCTACTGTATACATACTGTGTCCTAAACAAAATATGAAAAGTAGATGTCATCACCGCATGTTGACTCCACACACAATCAGAGCCACATAAGCACATAGTTGCAATGCAGTATCAAGGCTACCAATCCACAATGGGAGTGGGAAACAGTCACACGGATGCTGCCTCGTTGGCGGCCACGGCAACAGCATCCCTGTTTGTCTGCTTCCTCGCGGCCAAAACAAAAGGGATAATTCTCACATCTGGAGGAGGCCGCTTTGGGACTCCCAGGCAAGTCTTGCCGCCCCGATTACGTCACCGCCGACCACAGGGACGGCCTTAGGTGGCGATAACAGTGACCCCTTGCTGTTTATCCAATAAGAATTGCAAATTGAAGGCTGTTGCAACAGGGCGGCACACCCCCCCACTGTTTGCTTGTCTACGAGAGCCTTCTGGCTGGAGGTGCAAGACAGCAGGCGGCAAAAGATACGCGAGCTTCGTTCTCTCTCTCTCTGCTTCGTGCGGCAAGGGGGATAGCTCCACTCCCCATCTCTGTCTGGAGGAAGCCACCAGCTGGAGGAAGTTCTTAAGGGGCTGCACAGTTGGTATGAGGGGGCATAATTTCTTGCCAAAAGCCTGGATGTTTATTGAGAGTGAATAATGTCTTAGTGGCAAGGGATTTTTGCACTAGTCAGCAGCAGTCCATTTCAAAGAGCATGTTCTTTCTACTGTTGGCTCTGTATTCAGAATTCCTGTCATGTTCTCATGTCATGTTGTGTTTAAGAGTGAGACAGGAGATGTTATCTACACTCATCCATCTGAGATTATGTACAGTACACCTACAACAAGAGAGCTGACATAAACACTTTTTTTCAAGGCACAGGCATTTGATTATTAAAGGCGCTCTAAGCGATGTGACACGTTTTTAGGACTAAAACATGTGTTGTTACATACAGCAAACATCTCCTCACAATCTGCTAACTGCCTGTCCCCTGAACACAATGTAAAAAAACACGGTCTCTGTAGACAGCCCAGGCTCCACAAACGGCAACATAACACAGTGGGCAAACCTAGCATAACAAACGAAAACGAGGCATGGGAGGGAGGGGGAGGAGTAAGCTAACTTATAACGCTTGAACCCTCTCTGGAGCTATCGTCCGTTTTGTTTGACAATACTTCGAACGTCAACAAGAAGTGACGTGAAACAGCATCGCTTAAAGCGCCTTTAACACAACAGACATCACACCACTCTGCTTTACTTCCATAGATACTCCACAGGTGCTTTCTAGCAGAAAGTCGTAGAATGAATCCCAATGTATTACCAAGGGAAAAATCAGGCAATCATGATGTCGATTTATGCTTGTCAGGTCTTCATTCACGATGTTCAGGGCATTCAGACAAACAATTAAGGAGCTTTCAGAGTGGAGGTGATGGGGGGCCATTGCACATTGTTTTGTAATTTTAATTTGAGTAATTTGGCCCTGTGGCCATTGAAGTCTGTGTAAACATAAGAGAGAAGTCATTTCATCTGACTTTAATTATTGTAGAAACATCCCGGAGTTGACAGGTTGCAACCTGGTCTGAAGAGGTTATGTGTCACAGACACATGCATGCAAGATGTTTAATTTATATATCAAAAACAAGACATTATATTTGGATGGATGCGGGGGGGGGGGGGGGCACTGTGTTGTGGTGTGTTGTGTTTTGTTTTTGGCTACAGCCATGATTGGCACTCAGGGGTGTGCCCAGGGCCTGACCCCTTCTACCATCTCCTGCTGGCATCTGAACCACCTGATCCTGACGGGCATCTCTGGGCCTCGTCAACATCTGCCTCTGCTGCAAACCAATCAGCGAGATGCCAAGTGGCACAGGGCCAGGCATTCTGATAAGAAGCTGGCACCACTCTCCTAATAAAGGGCACTTTGGATTGTTTTTGGATGAGCAAATGCTTACAATTAAACCTCCCAAGCAACCCAAGCAACAGCACAGGCGAAAACAATTACATTAAAGCAACAGGCAGAGAAAAACCATTTCCAAACACTTAATTGCCAGCAGTTTATTGGTGTTATGTAAGACAACAATGATATACTTCCAATTCATGTTTACAAAATTGCTCCCCCTTTGTAATTTTGAAAGAAACTTGTTTGTTTTATTCATGACGACTCCAAGTGCTCGTAGCATGCTGCCGTCTAAAATCAAGCTCTTTTTTTTATTATTTTTAATAATGAGAGATTTGGATTATTATGATTTTATTGTGATTCGATTTTTTCATAATCTAAACATAATCTAGCAGGTTTTTGTTAATTGGTATCAAAAAAAAAAAAAAAAAAAAAAAAAAAGAAAAAAAACAACTTAACTGAAAGGGGAAGAGTCAAAAGCAGAGACTTAAAATGGGATCAGTTCAGTAAGGGCTGTGACTAACATGTGCATGAGATTAAAAAGGAAAAGGAGTGTTGAAGACCGGCAGCATGGCCCTGAACACTTGGGTTAAAACCTTTGGAGGATCAAATCCCTTAAGTATATGAGAGAGAAGCGTGTTGCTAGAAACAGTCACTTTATTGAACGGAGGGGATTAGAGATTTTTTTTCTCTCTCTCTCTTCCTTGTTTCGCATGCTCTCCAAATGGAAACCAAAGCATGTCACACATGCACACACACACACACACACACTTGCACAAGAGGAAGCTTGAATCATATCAAGCCCCAAAGGATTACAAGTAAGGGAACAATATTCTGTTTTGCCCATAAAGTCTGCTTCGGGAGGTTCACACACAACCCTCCAAGAGAGATTAGCCTAAGATGTCACAAGCCTAGACACAAACAATGCTGACGTGAACCCGGGGTCAGAGATAGACTGTCAGCTCTCCAGTCACAAGTGTTTGGGTGGACAAGCACAGCACTTAATCATCGGCTTAAGAATGCTGCAGGCCTTTTGCGTAGAAATAGCATGTCTTGTGTTTCGTTTTGTTCATGCAAAAACTGTAGCCGTGGCCATCTGACATCCTTCTGCAGCCAATATGTCAAAGACATTGTTCTATAGTTAAAAAAAGATGTTTTGGCAAAATTAATTACACTCTCATCTTGCTCTCCTGATTGTCACTTTAAGGATCAAATACAATCCTGGCTGTGTAACTGTTACTGTAATTAAACACAAACAAATCAAACACAAACTATACCCTGCTGTTTCCAGAGCTGTAGAAGGGATTGGAAGCTAAGTTTAAATATTAACGTTCTAGATGACAGTAACTGACCTGAGGATCTAGTCTGTAAAATATATGCAGTACAAAATATCCATAATGAAGCTGACCAGTGGAGCAATGCAAGTAAGGAATGATAATGTTTTTCACAAATTTAAAGTATTAAAGCAAACACCACGAGACTTGTACAGACCCAGCCAGCTCGTACAGACCCAGCCAGTGCCGGAGCAAATCTACTTTTTAAATCTTTACCACTGAAGGGAACATGACAATGGTTTCTGCCATTTGTAGATCCTACTTTAGTGTACAATGACTGTTCCCATTCTGTCCCATTTTGGACCGTGCTGAACTCCACAATCAGAAGGGAAGTCTAGCTGTGTAACATGTCAGCTCAGACTGCCGATGAAGGGCCATTCGTCTGTCTCTGTGTGTGTGTGTGTGTGTGTGTGTGTGTGTGTGTGTGTATTTGAGTGTTCTTCTTTGGTGCCTCAAAGGTTCTTCTTCAAAGATAAGCTCTAGGATCTAAAGTATATTCTTGTTGAGAGTTGAATAATTGGATTGGCATCCAACTTGATTAGGTCTTCTACACTGTCATCCACTGGATGTAAGATAAATCCCAGGTCATTTTCTGAACCTGTCCATCTCATTTTAATTTAATTAATTTCACCCTGCTTCCACTGAAGTCCATCTATACATGAGAGAGCAGTCATTTCATCTGACTTCATTCTTGTAGAAATATCTCTGAGTTGTCTGGAGATGAGGTTATGTGCCACAGACATACGCATACACACACACACACACACACACACATAAAAGACATATGTATAGCTAAAATTTCAAAATTAGTTTAGAGAGAGAAGAAAGTGTCTTTGTTAAATATCTTTTTCTAGGCAAAATTATAAAGCACTTTGCTGAGGTGGTGACGTCCACTGTATGTGCAAGCAGTATATAACTCATATTACTGAACTCTGCAGTACTCAGAGTGGAAGGAACCGTCTTCATCTCTAACCAGAGGATACTTAGTAAGTTTGCACATCTATGGTCATAATGCATGATGCGCATCTCTCGTTTCGTACCCAGTGAACTCCATTCATTTCAGTATGGTCTCGTACCATACTGTAATTCAACTCATTGATGTATTAATTGATTTTGGGCAATGCTTCAGTCCTCAGAATCAGACTCCATCTGCCCAGTATTCTTTGTGTGTGTGTGAGAGACAGAGAAAGAGAGAGAGAGTGTAAGAGAGAGAGAGAGAGTGTGTGTGTGTGTGTGTGCGTACTTGTGAGTATGTAGAGCTTATCTGATGTCAAAGGGTTAGAGTTCGCTTGTGTAATTTAAATATTTCTTTTTAACACAGAGAGGCGTATAGTTGTTTTATCTATCTGAAACTCCACATCAAAGAACTAGAAATAAATCTTTCAGAGATGGCAGCCTTTCATCATTGCAAACAGCTGCATCAATTTTGCATGATTGCATGATTTTGACCTCTTTTAACTGAGTAGACATGTAGATTTACAAAACTATTAGTGGAGCATCATCATTTATTCCTGTTTCTGTGACATGACTTCCTTGGTCTGACCAATGTTATAACAACAGCTAATGAAGCTCCAGAGTTAATTTCTGAATGTACCTGCTTAACAAAACAATTTATTACCACTTGGGTAGGTCTGGATATTTAGGCTACCAATCTGAACCAACAATCGATCCATTTCAATCATTTGATAGACAATCTTGACCCGCAGGGATAATCTTTTGCGCTTGGCTCATTATATTTCACTACGTAGAAGCTGATAAACGTATATGCACTTTTACCATGACTTATCTATTCCATTTTAATGCATAATGTTCTAGCTATTTAAGGCTTTGCTGAACCTTTGCTCACTGGCTCATAAGCAACTGATGAAAGGTAGATTTGAATCCATTTGATATAATCACAGTCAATTAAAGCATAGTCATGGAAACCATTATAACCTCACGTCACTGTAACATTTGAAATAGAACATGATGTCTAGATGGGAACACTGGCAAACCAACATGTGCCGTATCTCTTTAATTTATGCTTCATTGCCATGCATGGGTTTCTATCTGATGACCCAATGCTGGGTCTGAGCCTCTCCTACTGTGCTGAGGGCCCATATTCCATTAGCTTGTGTGAACAATGCCTCCCATCTAAAGAGATGTCTGGCTCTGTTCTCGCTGTATTAATAAACCATTAGAACGTAATTTAAATCATAAAGACGCATACAAATGGAAACAAATCCATTCTAAAAATATAAGCGGCCATGAGACATCGTGTTCGCGTCTGTTTTCAATGGGGTGAGCATTGCCTACAATCAGATGGTGTTGTCTTTTTGGGGGGAATTGCTTATGAATGCAGCATGAGAGTGTTTTATCCTGCCAGCAATCTGTTCCTCAAAGACCCACATACGACAGCTGATGAAATGCTTGAACAATGACTCTTTCTTTTGCGAGATTTTGAGATTCCTTAATTTCCTTCTGGATAAATAAAGTATCTCTATCTATCTATCTAGATATCCATGAGACAGCTTGGAGATGAATACCTGGCTTACTTGAAAAAAAAAAGCTTTTCTATTAGTACCTTGCCAGACGGCATGAAATTATCAATGCCAGGCGTGTTGTTGCAGTGACTTTAGATAAGAGAGTGTGTGTGTGTATGTGTGTGCTGTGGTTGTAAATGGTGTACTTGTTGGGGCTGGGATGCTGACACTTTGTAGATGCTTGAAAGAGCACCTAGAGTGCTTTGCCCTAATTACTTTGTTGTCAGCTCTGTTAAAAGCACCTGTTGCTGAAGCAGCACACTGCATGTTAAAAAATAGACTGCGTGCCATGATGGACAAATCTCAGTTGTGACCTCTCACCTTGTGTCATTGGATAGAGGCACGGATTCTGGACACATGGCCATCAATAGAAATGTAAGATCCTATGCAGAAAATAACTGATTAGAATATATACACACACACATATATATATATATATATATATATAAATATATAATCTTTGGAACGTAGTAATGTTAAGGGTAATATAACTTGGGAAAGGCTCTTTGACCACAATGCACAATGACCATGAGTGACCAACTTGCTGTGCGTCCATATTGATAGGATGTCAGCAGAAATGGTCCCTAAAAACTTACTGCACCTGTCTCCATTGTAAATTCTATGCCATAAACATAAAACAACAACTTCTTTCAACTTGTTTTGTCACCTCTATTTATGAGCCTATACTTCAAAACTGACTTGAAGTAGCAAACCACCAGGGTTATCCTTGGAGGCACATTCCATTAAGGTGTTGAGAAGTGTTCCACAATAACAGCATGACAAAGCTGATCAATAGCCTGATTCTCCTCACCCTGGCACTCGTGCCGTGCCTGTGAGTCTTTCACTGTGTTGACTATTCTCTGCGTGCGTAATGTGTTGCCAGTTATTTCCCCTCAAGTGGCTGAAAAACCTTCCGATGAGCCCGAGCCAGCCGCCAGATTTTGTTTTTTTCCACCCGTGAAGGGGCTTCTGGGTCGGGAATGTATTGTAAACAAAAAGTCTAGCACACAAGAACTCTTCCCGCAGAGGTACATTGAAGATTAATTATTAGATCGTTCACCATCCTGTGGTGTTTAATATGTCATATCCTTACCCCAAACAATGACCCCTTTCTCCCCCTACAACACATGCACACACACACACACACACACACACACACACACACACACGCACACACACACACAATTACACACATAGAAAACACACACAAATACTCACTCCTCCAACCTTTAACTCAAAGGTTTTGGCCAAGGTCTAGAAGCCTGTCTAGTGAGGTTGGCATGGCTGGGGTTGGAGCAGTCTGTCTGTGCTACCATCAAGGGGCGTTGTAGTGGGGAGAAAAAGGGGAAGGATTTACCAGTGCCTCAAGTAGAGAGAGGGCCTTATAGGGTTATTTTCCTTAAAATATTAATCTAATTTGTAGATTTAAAATGGCCTGTGCACAGCTTTTGCATATAGGGAATTTGGTGCTACGCCCCTCCTACCATCTATTATGTTTCTTTACAATCTCCCTTCACCCAGCTGTTGTTTGGAAGCAGCAGAAGACAGTAACCAGACAGACAGACATCTATCTGATGGCTCGTAAAGATTTCTCTTCCCAAACCTTAGTGTCAGGGAGACAAACCGTAATTGGAATTGACAAGTGGCGCCGCCATCTTGGTCTGAGCTGGGCCTATTATCATGTAAGAGGGGGTCTTGATCTCCACCCTAACCTCTGAAGTCTCCTAGAACAGACAAGTCTCCTTGCGTTTGAGAGAGAGTAGCTTTGGAAAAAAAAAAAGATCCATTCACTTACATTACAGAAGCAAAGCCTGCATGTGAGAACTTGGGAAGCTTCAGGACTGCATGAAAAGGGAAGAAAAGGACAGAGAAAGAGAAAAGAGAGTGAAAGAAAGAGACAGAAGGATGGAGACAGAAGGATAGAGGATAGAGAATGCTGTCTCCCACAAGCAGACAGAAAATGAATAAAACATGTCTCACCAAAGCAAGTGCGAGTCCATACAGAATTGCTCTTAGCCTTGCCACAGAGCTGTTTGGTGAGAGAGAGAACAAAAATTCAACACGTTATTCCTGAGTGGGATCTGAGTCTGACATCACATAGCTATTCATTACAAAGTGAAATACTGGAAGAAATGGAAAGTTACACTTGAAAACATTGGCTAAAAAGATTTGTTTGAAAAAAAAAAGAACAAACAAAGACATTTTTAGGAAGGAAGCATAGAGGCTGGGTTGGAATACTAATTATAGGTGACTTTCAAAAGATTTTCCATGAATTTTAAGCTAAAGTATATTAGGTGGAGACGGAGAAAGATGGAGGCCATTGAATCAAAGTAAAGCGGTTTGATTGTAATTCATCTGGTTGCTTGTACCATTTGAACATGTCCTTCATTGGGAGAGACAGAGCCTGTGGGCAACTTCTTTGAATCTACGAGGAGGCCTCTCTTGAGATAAAGATGGAGGTGAAGGAAGACTGAGACAAGGGTTAGGTGCGGAGAAAAAGAGAGAAACAGCGAGTACAAAAGACGAGAAGGAAGACGTACGGACGGACAGACAGACAGACGGACAAACGGAAGCCATGAGGTGTCACTCAGCTTTGCATCCCCAATCGATCAGCTCGCCTACTCTCCTAACTTCAAGACGGAGCGAGAGACAGGCAGCGGCACACTTCAACTGCCCGCATCAATCAGCCTGCCCTGGGCTGGGCCCCGGCCCTGTGTTGTAATAGCCTTGTTTTGAGGGCTGGAGAGGAGAGCGGAGCCAGATTTACTGCACCTTTCAGGCTGGACCACTCCGCCGAACCGCCGCCCGGCTGCCAGGAGCTCACCGACTGATGCCCTGGAGGAGGGTTTGTTTGGTCTGTGTCGCCTCTCCTTATTTCAAAAATGAAAATGAGTCCCCCGGCTGGCCTTCCCATTATCCATTATGTCACAGCGGATATAGGGGCCTGGTATTAGGTCTGGTTGAAATAGTGTGTGTGTGTGTGTGTGTTTGTGTGTGTGAGGGAGTGTGTATCAGTGTTTGGGTGTGTGTGGGCGTGTGTGTGTTTGCATGCTTATGTGTGTGTGTGTGTTTGTGTGTGTGTTTTGTGTGTGCAGCTTTAGTATATACTGTAAGGTCAGATGGGGGAAGCAGACAGGGAAGAAGAGATGATGGTAAAAAGAAGAGGAGAGGGTGTCAAATACTTCTGTGGTGTTTTTAGGAGGTCTTTATTGGAGATGACTGCCATGCAAGTGCACCTCTACGAGTCTTCTCTCTCATGAGAGAGAACACTCTTACTGATAAGTCTTTCTGCTGAAAACAAAAACAGAGAGTTGTCAAAACATTGCCTTTTTGGGAGTTATTTTGATAAAGTTATCTGAACAGAACTGAAAAATTTGGTATGATATTTTAAAAAAGTTATTGAGTCTTCCGACTCAAAAGAATACTGCAGGTAAAATCACTATCTATGCAGTAAAATAAAGCTATTATTGTAACGCCATTCTTTTTATGCCTGCATGAGTTTTTAAATGAAATAAATAGATGACTAGTCTGGAGCTGAGAGCTTAATCAGAAAAGGGTGAAAAGTGTTTTTTTAGAAAAGTGTAAGAAAAGTGTAATTTAGAGCAAATATTTTTTTTTTAACGTTCAGTATCATTCTTTGAAAAAAGATTCTTCAATGACAAGAATAGAAATTGATTAAGCTTACCTCGTTAAAATAAACATTACAATCACATGTTTGCTGCCAAAGAGACACAGACCAACAGGTCAGACAACAAGATGTAGAAAAATAAAGTAGGAAGAAGAGAAAAAATAGAAATAAATAGTCACAAGCATAATTTGCAGCCAAGCCAAACAAATACATGGAAATTACAGTCTACGGCTGACACAAAAACACATCCCACAATATCTCTTTAAAATCTTAAAAATCTCCACATGTGGCAATCTACAGTAAAGAACATCTCCCATAGGTCCTACTCTACAGATCCCGCTCCACCCACTTGAAATCTGTTCCACAGATTTGCTGATATTATTGCATCACCCCACAAACCACATGGTGGCAATCCAAACAAAAACATTGCTTTTTTTGATAAGGCAGAGCATTAACCCTAAAGGCAGTGTGCGTGTCTGTGTGTGTGTTTGTGTGTGTGTGTGTGTGTGTTAGTGGATTTGTTTATGTGCGTGTATGTGTGTCAGTGTGTGTGTGTGAGTGTGTTAGTGGATTTGTGTATATGTGCGTGTATGTGTGTCTGTGTGTGTGACAGAGAAAGGGCATGCGATACGGGTATGAGAGCATGAGATAGAGGGAGAAGGAAAGAGAATGAAAGAGAAAGAGTTGCAATCCAATAGAAGAGCAATGTAGTAACCCCAAAAGACAGAGCATGAGAGATTGTGTGTGAGATGTGTGTGTGTGTGTGTGTGTGTGTGTGTGTATGAGAGAGAGAGAGAGAGAGAGAGAGAGATTGATTGCAAGAAAGAGAGAGTGTGAGGAAGAGAAAAAGAAAGAGAGATTGCGCAAGAGAGTGTGAGAGAGATTGCCAGAGTGAGAGAGAAGTTGAAAAAGTGACAGAGATCCAATCCTGTTTCTCCAACCACCAATGGAATCCACGAGGAGACTCAATCAATGGATGCATCAACCTCCAGCCCTAACGGCTTTATTTTGATTGGGGTGGGGTTGGGGGTGGAGGGTCATTGGAGGACAGAGAAATAGATAGTCTCGTACAACACCAACATAAACAGCTGTCAGCACCTCTAGCGCCCCCCTCTGCCAGGGCAATGTGACAGGCGCGCGTGCACACACACACTCACACAAACAGCCAGGACAATGTGAGGAGACAGACCAACAACTGTTCACAAAGGATATTGAACACTCATTGCACCAGCTATATAGACTTCAAGCCTACCAGGCCCATCTATGCCCCATACACACACACACACACACACACACACACACACACACATGCACACATATAGAAATACACACATGCACACACACACGCACGACACACATGTAAACACAAATACCACACACTGCCCAGCACGCAGAGGTCTCCAGATTAGATTTACCAGAGGCAAAACCACTTTCTGGTTGCCCAAGACCACCATATAAATTCATTCAAAGCCGCCTCCCACAAATGGTGTATTTCTGAGGTAGCTTTTTCTTTTCACGTTTTTCTCTGCAAACAGAGGATTGATAAAGGCACCTCGATTTCCCTCATTCTCTCTAGAACAAACTCACAGAGGATAACCTCTGACGATCTCCGGGGATAGATAAATGTCTGAGTGACCAAAGAAACAAACATGGCTGTCACCAGCCTTCTTCTCTGAACTAATAAAATCAATCAACTGAACACAGATTACACTAAGCTAACTGCAGCATCTGAGGACTGTCATCCTTGTTGAACAAGACAATGTTGGTATGTACTCATGGAGCAGGAACTTGAAAACAACATAAACCAATCAATCAATCAATCAAATGTTAACTGTTATACAGGGATCTATCTAGTACTTACAACAATACTTTACAGCAGTCAAACGTTTGCCTATATTGAGGACAAGGCTTGAAGTAGGCTTACTCAAGACCAATCAAAACAGCCTTTTACTTCTTTATCTGTCTATGGTAGTTCAGTAGCTACGATGTGTTACAGCAGTCAAATGTTTGCCCTGTATTTGAGGACACTGCATGAAGTATGGCCTACTTGAGACTGGATCTCTGTTTCTACATCCCTGGCATTCTCGGGCGACTCTTGTTCCAGCATGTCTCTGAAGCACCACTTATGGTTTGTTCTTACTGCCGAATTTATTGGTACAATTACACAAACCCCGCCATTTACACGTCGACTCAATCTGGCTCATCTTCAGAGTCAAGGCCGTAACTTTTCTATATCGCTGGGTTCCTCTATTACGCGCGGTATAAAAACATAATTGTCAGAATTATTTATACCCCTTAATGGAGTATTTCCCATAGTCTATCAGCATCTGATGCTGCAGCAGGAAATTTATAGTGTGTTGTCAGTGCCACCTCAGCCCCCAGAGAGAGGCATCCTCGGAGCCTTCAGGCAGCAGTTAGCTGTGGTTATCACCTCCTGTTGGCACAAATCCATCAAATATCTATTTGCATAAATATCATTAGCCTCTCAAGATAGCAGGCGCTATCCACCGACTTTTCGTGCTTTTACTTTTCGTGCTGATGAGAGTTTTGTCCCAAAATTACACCTGTCTAAAAGAATGGATTTTTAGACCTGTAAACACCCCACTACTCCATTCCATTCAGCTGTCGGCTCAGTCAGGGTCCTTGCAAGAGTTATGCCTACCTACCTGCTTGTCTGACTGCCTGCCTTCATATATGTGCTTGCCATGGTCTTCCCTTGGCCTGAGCTTTATGTAAAGTCCTCTCCTGTGTCCTGTGCCATTAAAGGCAGATTGAAAATGATCCCAGTAGACGTGCCATGATACTAACGAGCTGAGTGAAGTGCAATCAGTTTGCATTAACCTAAAGTGCACCCCTTCTGACCATTCACGTGTCTATTGAGAGAGAAGGTCAAAGCTGTTGACTGTAAGACTGTATGTCTGATAGATGTCCTGTAGACACATAACTGTCTTAGATGTGTCAGATGGTTTAACATCATGTTTCCTCTCCGGCTTGTTCCACTTTGTGTCCGCCCGTGTGTGTGCGCTGGCGAGATAACGAGTGGTGACGGAGCACAGTCTTACCCAAAGTGACAGGCAGAACGGTGACTTTGCCACCTGCCCGTGTGCTAGTAAGTTCCCCGCAATTTGTTGTGACTTATCAAGTCTGTCTCTCCTGTTTCCGGTGTATAGGTGTGTGTGTGTGTCTGTGTGTGTGTGTGTATGCATGTGTGTGTATCTGTGTGTGTATGTATGCATATATACATGTGTGTGTGTCTGTGTGTGTGTGTGTGTGTGTATGTGTGTAGGTAAGCGTATGTGCATGTGTGTGTGTGTGTGTGTGTGGCTGTGTTGGGTGAGTCTTTGGAGTGCATGTCCTCCTTGATCTCGGGGTTGTGCTCCACTGCCTTTGATAGATATCCAGGGGGCGGTCAGACGCTGTCACCATGGCAGTCTCCTTCATGCTTGCATCATGGATGAGACATGCGTTGCTGCTGTCATTCTGAATGATGGACCCATGGCCAAGTCTGACCCAGCGATCAATAAACTTTGACTGAAACAAAGCCATGTGTGCCATAGGAATGCAGCATAATACCCTTTTGTGCTCTGTGACAAAGTAAAGCAACCGATAAAAGGTTAATAGATTCTCAGAGAATTTCTCAAAAAATTCTACCAATATTGTTTTCAGGCATCCTTGAATCTCAGAGTCGTTTGTTTTGTGGTCACATTTCAGGTGTCATGGCAAAAACATGGATGCAAGAGTCAAATCTCTTTTGACACAAGAGCGTCTATGCATTTCCCATGGAGATTAAGTAAGAGTGGCAGATGCATCTGATTCTTTGCTAATATCATTCTTTTGAAAGATTATGCATGTTTCATCACAGGGAGGGCAGAAAAGTATTGACTAGCACCAAGAAGGCGTGGGGGGGTGAGCTGTGTGTGAGTATGTGTGTGTGTGTGTG
>JAGFZM010001279.1:205209-218720 GCA_017657215.1 Limnothrissa miodon
GGGGGGGGGGGGGGGGGGGGGGGGGGGGGGGGGGGGGGGGGGGGGGTAGATGTGTTTGTGTGTGTGTGTGTGTGTGTGTATATGTGTGTGGAGTTTGTGTGTATATGTGGGTGGAGGGGTTCTGTGGAGATTGAAGCTGCTGTGAACAAGGCAATGATGAAAATGCATTACCATGCCCCTAAAACAGACACAGTGGGAGCTTCATTTGTGGCCAAATAAACACAAACTCAGACACCCCTCCCGTTACCTCCGTCAGCGCCCCCACCTCCCCCACCCTTTCCATCAGCATCCCATCCAAGAGCACAAACTTGGGTGCTTCTATAGCCCCCAGCCGCCTGGATGTCTGCACGCATGCATTTCTGCATGGCTGTAGACTCATCATTGAGCCCGCAATCAGCTCCAAAGTGTGGGTGTGGGCGCCCATTTTTCACTTTAATGGTGCCGTCATACCCACGCCCGTGTTGATAGGGCATCTCATCCTATAGGGTCCGTGCCCCCACAATAACACAGAGAACATTAGTTGCCAGCTGGACATCTTTCCCCTCTAATGGGCACGCAGGGCAACAGCAGAGATAGCTATGGGGTGGGGTGAGGTGGGGTGGGGGCTTATGGTGGGATAGAGAGGACAGAGGAGGGGAGGGACACACTGAAGGCTAAAGGAATACAGTCTTTTATAGGATCAGTCATGGATTTTATATGAGAGGGAATCAGAGAGAGCAAGACAACGTCAGTGTGGGTGTGCGTGTGTGACTGTGTGTGAGTGAGAGAGAGAGAGAGAGAGAGCGAACAAGAGATCTGATTATCAGAATGGCTTCTCTTATCACAGAGACAGCTGTCTCTTTGGGAGTTCAGTTGTTGAGATTGCCTAGTTCTCTTAACACAGGGCGCATGTTAATTTGACAAGTTGTAGCAGTGAGTCAACTAACATAGCCTCAGAATGTGAAACTGTAGTAACTACACCTGCAATTAGAAGTCAAACACAACCACTGTTTAATTAACAAGCAATATGGCTCTCATATCTCTACCCAAACAGCCCTGTTCCTCATTTGTTTTCAGTTTATCGTTGCCTTATCAATCAGAACAGCCCTTCACTTCTTTACCAGTCAAAATATCCTATCAATCCTCATGGTGATGTAATGGAGATTCTTATCTGAGTGGGAAACACGTCTCTCCTTATGACACTTCGTTCATCTAATACACTGAGCAAAGTATTGATCGTTGGGGGACCATAAAATGTGATGTTGATGAATTCTTATTGTGGGCGGGTTATTTGTGTCAGGGCTATGGTGTTTTAATCGATAATGGGTCGTCAGACTTTACTGAAAAGGCTTTGTGTGTGTTCTTCATTGTTAACGATGACTACATTTAAACAAGATATTTAACTTTTGGGATAGTGTTTTAAATACTTAATACCTAATATGTTAAACAATTTACAGTGATTCTGCGTTTGAATTTTTAGCAGTCTTTTCTTTGGGACAATCACATACGAAGGCAGTGAAATTAAAGAATGGCAAAAAACAGGCATCTGGTGGCTGAGCGTATGGACGAAAGAAAGACGGGGAAGGAGAGAGCGCGCGCGTAACGGTGGTGGTGGTGAGGATGGATTACAACTGAGTGTGAATCCACACCTTTCTGCGGGTAGCGCGCTGCGTGCGCACTTTAATTAGACCAGGAACAGTGTAGTTTTGAGGAGAGCGGCATTCTCACCATGTCTCAGGAGGCTTAACTTCAGCCGCTCAATTTTCAGCGAAGGTAGGAGTGCTTCGTCGTCTCTGGCGTTTTTCCTATCACTTACTTGCACTTGGTGAGCAGCATCGTCTACCTGCTGCTTTCATGAACTTGGGTCGGTCGTCGGAACGACTCTTTCGATTCGCGGACGATGAAGACCACTAGAAAATGTCGTGCCTTGCTGTCCGTGACTTTGAATCTTGTGGCCCTTTTCTTCTCCACCACGGCATTTATCACCACGTACTGGTGTGAGGGCACCCAGAGAGTCCCCAAGCCCAACTGCAGCAAAGAAAGGCGGCACAACTGCATTGACTACGGGGTAAATGAGACTGACCAAAGCAAAGTGCATTACAGCTGGGAAACAGGAGACGACAGGTTCCTCTTCAGATATTTCCACACAGGAATCTGGTACTCCTGTGAGGAAAACATCCATGGGGCAGGTGAGATATCGACAAATATTACCCTAAACACACATTAACCTACCTGTGTGATACCCAAGGGCTCATTCTGCAGAAGATGCGGTTGAGCACAGGACATTTTTGACTTCTGTTAATTTCAATCTTACTACACTTGTTGTTTTATACGATTTAATGTGATTGGTGAGATGCGCAGAGACGGTTCCCTTTTACCCAGTTCATTTAGACAGATAACTCACACCTGCAAACCCAGGATTCATTAAAAATGTAATGAATGAACTGTTGTTGAAGGTATCGCAACTAAAGAAAATACAATTGGATAGCATACGAGTAAAACTGCACGAGGAACGCAAAGTGTAAAAGTGTGTGTCTTTATGCCAGTTTAAAATCCACGATCAAAACGTGAAATAATTTAATAAAATCGTTTTGTCCATTTGCCCAAGGGGTGTGATGATTAAAACAGTAAGAAATAGAAACCTTTCTTCCAATTATGAGAGTTTAATAAGCAGAAAGATTGAAATCAGGTAAAACTTTAAAATAAATGTACATCAGATAATCTGTGACAGGAGGTAGGTCTTTTAACTCGAAGGATTGGTCTTTTTTCCTGAACTCGTGTCTCATTGGAACTAGATGAGGTTGGCTCACAGTTTCGGACAGGTGGCATCTGTTTACTAGTAAAGTTGCAGTAATGAGAGAGAGTGGGTTAGAAGATGTTTTACAGGGCCAATCTGCTCACTTTTCTTAGTGCCATGGGCTGGGAAGAACAGGTGGTAGCGCTATGGTTACAGAAAGCCTCTTCAAAGTAAGCTAGTTGCCTATAGTGCTGAAATCCCTACCCATTTACTTTTGAATCTCGTTAACGACTATGCTAAACGTAACCCTCGTGATACCAAGTGATGAAATACTGTGAAGGTTAGTACTCGAGCCTACACCCTTCATTTAATGAAATGCTCGTTGTAGATTATGCATTGAATAATAGTCTCTGCTGAATTCCTTCGGTGACCAGGGTTTTGAATATGGAGGAGTTCATCACTTTCGAATTGGTGTGTAAATGCTGTATGTGTGTAATGATGGAGGACTTTATTGCGTGATTTAGTTGCATTTCATGAAATCGACGCTAGAGGGCATTGTAGAGTATGGAATATTATGTGTGTGTGGGAGAGGGAGTGCTTCCAACTGCCTTTTAATTGTTGAATATGGCAAACTCAGTTCCTGTCTCAAGGCATTAAGATGATAAGATTCAGTTTAACGAAGTGCCTTGGAAAACAGCAACACCAAATGCTTACTGCTCAAGAACAGGAAATCCTTAACAGCAATAGAGGAAGCTATTAAAATGCTTGAATGTGCAGAGCAACAAGCTGTACCATAAGCTGTAATTGAGACACATAAAATGAGGACAAAAAAGGGTAGAAGTTTGTTGATCAACCAGATTTTTACATCATGCAAAGTCAAACAGAATATAGCAATTTCACACCATATCTGCATTGTTATTCTTCTGTGTGCTGCAAAATGAATAGTCAATTGTCTACATACATGTTGAGTTATAAAAGAAGGTAAAAGTTCAAAGACATAGTGGACACCTCCCAAAAGCAGTATGGTCCAGTAAAAGTTCTATAGAAGGCCTATTTTTCATCTGCCTTGGGAAAACAGATGTACTGTAGTGGTGATATTTTGTTTTTGTTTGTGATGGGGGAACAGTGTTTTTTCTTCCAGCCCTGACGTATTTGATCACAAAATCTGATATGCTACAGACAGTAATTCAGGAGGCGGACATTTGGGATTGTATAATGCAGTCATTGATTAAATATTACAGCACCCACAGATGGTGTGGCACAGAGTGCACAAGATTTTAAATCCAATACCAACAATTCCACAGTAGCTTATTTTAGTTGTATTTGTCTGATCTGTCAGATTTTGAATTTTATCCAGCGTTGTTTGGACTGTTTAATCCTGTTAAGGTTGCATTGGTGGCACATAACCATTTTGAGCATGGCAATTTTGTCTGGGAAGGAAGACATACCACACACACACACACACACACACACACACACAAATGAGGCTGCTGTCTTTTGTCTCAAATGATGTCTTTTTACATATCGTTTTTGTTAAAAAAGCAGCTTGTTTGTGTGGCATGCCATCGACTCCACTGTGGTTCCCTTAAATATTTCAGTGCGCTGTCATATTTTCCCCCATGGCACAACACCTTCTAGAAGAAGGACGGACAGAACAAGGCAGGCTTAGATGTGCTGGTGCATGATGAAAACATGTATATATATATATATATATATATATATATATATATATATATATATATACACACACACACACACACACATATATATCTGTATATATATATATATATATATACAGTCAGCTAAGATTAGATCTTAACTTCATATACTACACAAGAGTAATTAGTGTTTTTTAAGCCCTCACTAACCCTTACCAACTTTTTAAATGATCAAAAAAGGGACAGTAATTGGCACCAATCCATTCATATTCATTAGTACAGCAATTAGCCCCCAACAACCCCAGATAGGAGATTAAGCACACAAGGTCTCAATCAGAAGACAGAAATCTTTACTAATTAAAAAGTGCACAGTGTCTAAGTAAATCGCTTAAGGTTAATCGTGTTATGTTTACTGACTGCACCTTCTTTCTCTCTCTCTCTCTCTCTCTCTCTCACTCTCTCTCTCTCTCTCTCTCTCTCTCTCTCTCTCTCTCTATCACTTATGAAGAAAAACACTGCAGTTTTTGGTGAAGTATTACTACTGTATACTACAGCATGGTATTACACATGATAATACACATGATGAGCATTATTAACAAATGCATTCATAAAAAATACTACAAAAATACTGCACATTAGTCCATTGTACTGCATAATGCAATATTTAGACAAAAAAATTACTGTACCACAGGAAAAAAAAACAGTGCAGCTTTTTCTTATAAGGTCTCTCTCTCTCTCTCAATCATCCTTCATGTATGTTTCAGCATTGTCATGAAGATACATTGGGTTTAATATGGGTGTACTGAGAAAAACAGCAATGGCCTTGAATTTTTTTTTTTTTTTTTTGCCTTTCTGCTTGGAGGAGTGAATATTGTTTGGCATTCCAGTCAACCCCAACTAGGCTTCTTGTTGTTTTTCAAGGCACAAGGCATTACGTGCAGAGCACATGCTGCATGTAAGGCGCCAAGTGCTGGGGTATAGGGCACCAAACTTATTTAAATGAAGCGATCCAGTTGGGTGTTATTGTACATTTGGGTGTAGTTGACAACCTCTAAAAAAATTTAAAAATGCTAATCAATTATTTTACTGTGCACTTCTTGTCTCACTGCTCATGTGCACTACACCAAGAGCAGACTGCTAAAGGTGCAACACTTGTCTTGGGTTCATAACCTACATTAGATTAATGCCATTGAGAGACACAGTTCTATAGGGAATATTCAATCTGCAATCTGAACTGATGTAATATAAACATAATATGAAAGGGGCCTGTATCCGCTCTGAGAAAATGGGAGCTCAACATGAAGCAAAAATTGCAGATTTGGGTCACTTGTAACTGCGAGTGTAAACGTGCCTGAGATTTTGAGTACATTTCACCGCATGATGGTAATATGAAAACTTTCGGGACATAACCTAACATAACATAAACTGTGAAGTAGCATAGCATACATTTATTCAAACATTAGCACACCAAAAGCATTAAAATAAAACATGTCACTATAGTCACTCTCTTCTCCCTCAGATGTAAGCCTGTTCTCAGCATCATTTCCACTTAATAAACATCTCCACTTTGGTTCTTGTTTACTTGGAATCCAAGGACACTGTCATGCAGCTTGCTGATCTTAAAGCGACAGGAGCTATTTACCAGTAACCTAATAGTCAACCTAGTATTTTTTTTTTTTTAAAGAATGGTCAAACACCAGGGCTTTTGTAGTTAGTCTGGCCTTTTTATTTAACTGTGTTGTGTTTTTTTTCTTCAAAAAATGTGCAATATTGTAAAGAAAGGTGAGTGATTTTTTATATATTTTTTTAATTTCGCTTAAAGCCCCCAAATGGCTAGCACACCGATCCTGAAAATAGCTGTGGCACCTGGTCTGCTGGACCGGTGCAGACGCAGACAGCCTGTTCATTTCTTGTAAATCAGTGTGGGTGCAAACAGCTGTAAATCTGACAACAGGCGGCCTCAGTAGACCGGCAAACTGGATCCCTCCTTGATGGGGTGGAACCCTTGCAAGGCTGGAGGAGGGGAACTGATGTTAAGAAGCAAAATAAAAGCAAAAAAAAAAGAGTCAAAGAAAAAGAAAAGGAAGGTAGCGAAGACGGAGTCTGTGTTCTGGTGGAACCCTTAGAGGAGTTATCTGGGCTGTCGCAGCCAATGATCAGTGCCAGTGTCTCACTAGTGCGGTTTGATCAAAGCAGGGCGTGCTGCCAAGGCTGGAGACACTGGAGATGTTTTTTTTTTTACATTCCCGTGCACTTTAGCAGTGAATTATTCCCTTTGAGCTTCCAAGGCCATCACCTGTAAAGCTTTTTACAAAGACGATCATGTAATTCCCTGCTCTTGATGCTCGATACCTGGAAACACTGTGGCACTGGCAGCGTTGAGGAGTTTCTCAGTACTCCAGCAGGTGAGCTGTGCTGAGCAGAAGGTAATTTCAAGGAAACAGGTTCCAGGCAAGCAGGCTGTGCCAAATATCACTCTACACACCTCGGCCGAACTCTCCGAACAAAAAAACTGTTGCCAGCTAATTCAATTCTAATGAAAAGACGTGGCTTTAATTTGCTTAACACTGTTTGAAAATGGCTCTGCAAAAATAGTTCTTGGTTGGCTCTTTACCCCAACGCCATGAGCGTGTCCGGTTGTTTTTTAATGTACAGTACCTTTTAGGGCTGATAGTTTAACTTGTAGAAAGCGTTTTTCAATTATGCAATCTAGCTAAGCTTTTAGTGAGTGCACAGTTGAGTGCCCTACATTAGCCTTTGGGAGTTAACCCCCCTGCAGTGACTGCAATCACATTCTTTCTCTCTCAATAATGTAGGCCTACTTTTTGAACTAATTAGATGATCATGGAGCTCCATGACTTTCTTGAAACAGACAGTCTGCCTGAAACACAACACAAATATTAATACATTTCCTAAAATTGTTTGTGTTTTATTCAACTTTGTCAAAAAAAATGACCAGACAATAAGAATGTTGAAAAGTGTTTTCAGGCACATTCAGTTTTACCTACAAATTAGATGGACGTGATTAGATGTGTTTACTTACACAAACATCAACACATAAACACAACCCTCGCTCCTTTTTTTTGTTTCCAGTGACTGCCTCCACCAAAAACTTACTTCCAATAGTCTCTTCATCACTGAATTACATAGGCTACTCAGTGAGGCCTATTGGCTATAATAAGTACTCTAAAGTTTTATAATTTTCTGATATTCAAAATAGCTTAACTTGATACATAGGTCTATTACATATTTTGGTGATAATCATTGCTAATATAATTATTATCTCAAGTTAAAAATGCTGCAGCCATATTGTCCAGAACACCAAAGCTGTACAACACTAAGAGGGGTGAATGAAGAGTTGAAACAGGGAGGATAAATGCCAGCGAGACAAATGATTGTTTGGAGGATGATCATTTTTCTTTGGAGCGTGGGAGTTCACTAGTTTGTCCATCTGCTTCAGTTCAGCTTCCTAGTCACGCAGGTCACACCGCCATCACGTTTGCTTTAGTCACTACATGGCACAGGCCCATCTCACAGCAGCCATTTTTCCCAGAAGTCACAGGGTTCATCCTTATTGGCTGCCACAAATAATACCTGTGCTTACCACAAATAATACCTGTGCTTATCACAAATAATACCTGTGCTTACCACAATAGGGGTGCTTAGCCTGTGTCATCTTGGGCCTTTGGGTCCTTTGTTTCTAAAACACTAGGCTCTTGGTTTCACTGTTGTCTGCTCTCTTATCCTGTGTGTGTGTGTGTGTGTGTGTGTGTGTGTGTGTGTGTGCAAACTGCCTATTAAATACTGAAAATGAACGCTGCAAGGATATTGATGGTTGTAAAAAGGGAGTCTCAGTGTTTTGTAATAAATCAGAAAGCTTTCAGTATTGAGTATTCAGAATTTAAAAGCAAGTGACGAGCTCCATCAAGGGCCAAATGAAGCCCTTCATATTTCAGTAATCACATAAACTCAGTTTACTGCCCTTCCACATTGGTTTATCACACCGACTGATCTCATGTCTCAGTTGATTGCACACTTCTTCCTGGAATCTCTCCAAGTTTTCTGGCAGCAGAGCCCAACTTTTTTTGTGATTTGTGATCCTGTGTGTTTCGCTGGAGAGTGCAGACGTGCTAACGGCGTCACCTTGTATCTTCCCAGGTGAGAAATGCCGGAGCTTTATCGATTTGGCCCCGGCTTCAGAGAGAGGTGAGTAACGTTCACCATTAGCCTTGTGATCTGACATGTTCACTGCATGTGCAAGCGCTGCACAATAGATATGTTATCTAGACCTCGCCAGCAATCAGTCAAAATGGCTTTCAGTAATTAGGTGCATTTGCATTTCTATATGCCAGAAACATTTGCTGGTGCTTCCAGGCTTGTGGTTTAGGCTTTCTATCTGTAACTTCTGGGATCATGAAAATATTTCTCTTTGCTGAATGGGAAATTAAGTGATAGTAGCCTATAGTCATAATTCTTTGGCAGGCTATTTGATTGTGTGTATTGTCTATAATATATTATCATGTTAACACGATATTTGAACTGTATCCTGAACTATGTACTGCTTTTTGCCCTGTAAATCACTTGCCCCTATTGAACTGATAGAAGGATTGTCTCCTAATACCTCTTTAGAGAGAGCAAAAAGGAATCTTGCTATCCAGCTACCAAATGGACAGCATTACCATAGCCAAATGGGATATGAATATTTAGGAATCAGGCAAGCAAATCTTATTGGAAATCACATTGCAGATCTAATCTCTCTGCCTCCAGTACTCATTCTGGAAAGTTTTGCATTTGCAAGTTCTGCATTTGTTATTGTCTGTCAAGTAACGCCACACACCTTCAGAGCAATGGTCTTGCCTCTCTTAGTTTTTTTTAATGAGAGCTTGCTCTTGCCATGACAAATGTTGTTCTGAGCCTTTCAACCAAAAATGAATTAATATGAATCCTAAAAAAATATGATTGGTTTGAATGTTGATGATGCCTCCTTAGATTCAGTTCTACCCTGGAAATAGCATCTGGTTGCCTAGCCCATGAGTCATTTAGCCCTGCTGGTTCACTACACACTAAAATGACTCAAACATGACAAGAGCTCTGGCTAATATACAGTCATACTGCATCACATCGATGCCTGTTCATCTTCTCACAAATCACCAACGTATGGAGTTCACAGGAAATCCACTGTGATTCCTCATCTTATACGGCTTTCCCTCGGAGGCCGTGCACTTTGGTGAAAATCTTCTCTACGGTTATGTCTCAAACTGACAGCTCCCAACCCAGAACTGACCACAATTCTAAAAGATCTCAGATATGTCAGACAGAGAAAGAGAGAGAGAGAGAGAGAGAGAGAGAGAGCACATCTTTCTGCAAAAAACACAGCTGCACCTTGAAATCAGTAATCAGTTTATGATTTTTAGCAGGTTGTAACAGGTCAGGATTTTTTTTAATAACGTTTCTGTGGTATCCCTATGCTCTTGAACTTGTGGAGATGAGCACTTCAAACGTCGTGCAATTCTTCACCATCTCTAAGCTGGCTGCTTTTATCACTGTCTAATGCATACTGCTATTCACCGTATAGTCAGTCTCTAATCCGAAGTTTCAAAAGACTGCTTCAGAAAGTGGCGAACAGAAGCAAAAACTGACAGGCTTGCCGAGACTTTGATGAATGCAGATCAAAGTTAATGGTATTGTAAATAGACTTGTATGTTTTGCTTTTTTTTCATGAAAAGTTCTTGTGAAACATGTGGAGCAGATTTTTTTTTCTGGGTTATCTAGTCCTTTAGGATCAAACCCTTTTTCTCGGTTTGAGGTAAACAACAGATTGCATTGTTCCCAGATCCTCAATGCACCAAAGTGAGTGTGCGCATAAAAATATTTGGTTGATGCTTTCAGGACATTTATACAGGTGTTGCTGTCTCCTCATGTCTTCTCTGACTAATGAGTCACTTAAGCATATATAGTATTTTTACATCTGTGGTCGTCCTGTTATGTGTGCCTGTGTTTGTTTGTGTGTGTGTGTGTGTGTATGTGTGTGTGTGTTTGGAATTTGTGTCTCAAATGAGAAAATGTGCAGGATTCCATTCCGCATCTGTCAGTCAAAACTTACCTGTGTGCTCACGAGACTTCTTGAACTTAGTTTTTTTGTGTTGTTTTTGTTGTTGTCGTTGTTGGTGTTGTTTACTCATTCATGAGCTGCCGCGAGAGACTCTCTTGCGTTAGCACCGAGCCCGTGCTAATGTTTGTGCGGCATGTCCCTGATCCCCTTTCATCTGCTCACATCGAAGTACATTCAGTCTCGTGGTGCCTCTTCTCTTCACTAGCACTTTTTGGCCCCCCTTGAGTTACGTCAAACATTTTTCCTAGAGTAGTCGACCAGAGAGGCTGTTCATGCCCTAAACCAGTGTTTTTCAACTTTTTTGAGCCAAGGCACACTTTTTCATTGCAAAAATCACAAGGCACACCACCAGCAGATTGTGAAAAAATAAAACTCTGAATAGGATCTTGAATCTTGAATAGGAATCAAATGAATAGGAATCAAAGAAACACAAAGAAGTATTTTATAACCGTAGAAGTTATAAAAGAAGTATGTTATACCTGAGACAGCACAGACACTTGACAACGGCACATTATTTGCGGATAATAATTTGTTTTGAAAACTATTTTTAGACCAATTAGGTGAAACTGAATCATTTCAGCACAACAGACAGTATCCCACGGCACGCTAGTGTTCCGCGGCACAGTGGTTGAAAAACACTGTCCTAAACAACTTGAAAAAGATCCTCGGAGCGCTCCAGGTTCAGCCCTATCAAACGTCTGTCCTCTGCTCCTCATGAGGTAGAGTGGAGATGAGCTGATGTGTTTAAACTCTCCTGGAGCATATGAGGAGGTCTGTCAAGGAGGGTTACAGCTCACTGGTGCTAGATGCTCACCTGTGTGTGTGTGTGTTTGTATGTGTATGTGTGTGTGTACTTGGGTGTCTGCATCTGTGTGTGAATTTTGGATTTGAGATGTAAATCTGTGTGTGTGTGTGTGTCTGTGTGTGTTATATGTGTGTATTTGTGTGTGTTTGTAAGTTTGTATTTGTGTGTATGCATCTGTGTGTGTGTGTGTTTCTAAATTTGCATTTGTGTGTATGCATCTGTGTGTTTTTTGTGTGCGTGTATGTGTGTGTGTGTGTGTGTGTGTGTGTTATGCGTGCGTTCTGCAGGTGTCCTTTGGCTGTCGGTGGTGTCTGAAGTACTATACATCATGCTGCTTGTGGTTGGCTTCAGCCTAATGTGCCTGGAGCTGCTGCACTCCAGCAACGTGATCGATGGACTCAAGCTCAACGCCTTCGCCGCCGTCTTTACGGTTCTCTCAGGTACGCTGCCCGCTTGGCACTAAACACTCGACCCTCCCGGAAACAAGTGGGAGGACATTTGTCAGGCCTTATCCAAAGCCATGTGTGTTTTTTCACTCACTGATCCTGTTGTGGCGGAGACACTGTTCATGTGAGCAAACTGGAGCGCTGCATAAAGTATGAAGCTGAAATATTTGTGCTGTGTGCTCAGGCAGTTGAAATGATATGGATGTCACTGAGATGTAAGTCATTTTATTCCACGTTTATCACAGTGCACACAGAAAAAAAAAGGAAAAATATGCAAGCAGTTAGTTTTAAATTTCACAGTGGGGCTGTAAACACTGTAAAATAGTGAGCAGAAATCCAAGTGAATTCAATCTAAATAATGCCACAAATACCAAATAATAATAATAATACAACTCAGTTATACAATTCATGTCAGGCATGTCAAACTTACAATTTTAATTCCAATCCATCTTTGGATCTTCTTTTTTTGTACAGTTTTTGTTGCTCCAGCTCAAGAAGCTGGTATGTGATATAGTGAGGGCAGTCTCATGAGTGCACAGCACTGCCCCCCTCCCTTCCACTCCCCCCTCTCCCCGAGTGGTGTCCCCTTCAGATAAACCACTGCTGTCAGTATGCCAGGACAGCAGCTGCTGCCTCCTGTATAGAGATGATTTGATTTCTGTGCCAGTCCCCCATGCCCTCCTCTTCCACCTCCTCCTCTTCCTCTTCCTCCTCGTCCTACGCCAGAGTCCCTGGTGCCCAGTAAGAGCTGGAAGCCGTGGCAGTGCCAGTGCCAGTGTCTCTATTTGGAGTGGTCTGATGAAACTTGGGAATGGTGGCCTTTGATGTGGCGCTGGTTAGAGCAGGCATGATCAGACCCAAGGATGCACAGACAGATGGGACTCACTGGCCCACTGATTCACAGGCTTTCCCTTTAAATGAGGACCAGTTCACTGATTCATTGGCTTTACCTTTAAATAAGGACCAGTTGACTGATTCATTGGCTTTACCTTTAAATAAGGACCAGTTCACTGATTCACATGCTTTACCTTTAAATAAGGACCAGTTCACTGATTCACTGGCTTCACCTTTATATAAGGACCAGTTCACTGATTCACTGGCTTTACCTTTATATAAGGACCAGTTGACTGATTCATAGGCTTTATCTTTAAATAAGGACCAGTTGACTGATTCATTGGCTTTACCTTTAAAAAAGGATCAGTTGATTGATTCATAGGCTTTACCTTTAAATAAGGACCAGTTGACTGATTCACAGGCTTTACCTTTAAATAAGGACCAGTTCACTGATTCATTGGCTTTATCTTTAAATAAGGACCAGTTCAAGTCAAGTCAGTTTTATTTGTCAATTTCTTCACATGTACTTGACATACAAAGGAATCGAAATTACGTTTCACACTTGTCCCATGCGTAGACGTTGACAACAGTAAAGTGCAGATGCACAACACAAAAACAATTTAAACAATAAGGTACTGTTAAGTAAAAAATAAAGTGCAAGTAGGCTTAAGGCATTATACTTATGGTAACACACAGTATATGTAAGACAAGACATAACATAAAGTAAGTGTTCAAGCAGTGTTGTTTTTTTGTCTTAGTGCAACACAAGATTTTAGCAGCAGTAGTATTACATATAAATAGTGGTAAAAAGTGGTATAAATAGTGATAAGAAGAATACTAGAATATATAGTAGCAGTTGATTGATTCATTGGCTTTACCTTTAAATAAGGACCAGTTGAATGATTCACAGGCTTTAAAGCCTCTATGTGTAGGATCGTAT
>JAGFZM010001279.1:218730-231149 GCA_017657215.1 Limnothrissa miodon
AAGCACTAAGCGCCCGTACAATAGCCTTTGAACAATGCAGGAATGTTTCCTATTTCCTGACCTGGGTTTTTTCTGGTCAATGGCGAATTCACGTTTACCTCTTATAAAATACAAAATTCGCGCTATGCGCCGCACCACACCCCTTCTTTTCAGTGACACGCCCGACCAAAGCCATCTGCTATATTGAGAACGTACATTTCTGCCGGGAAAAAGAACGATACGCTCGCACAAAATAGCAATGATAGGTTACTCAAGTCGCAAAATCGCTGTGCGCCGTGTGCATTATCGGGCCCATGAAGGTGCTAGGTACACATTTGGGAAATGTGAAAAATGTTTTTATGATGCTTTATTCATTCTGTCATTAAAAGGTGCTCTTTCCACCATCACTTAAACACTTCTTCCTCACCAAGAAAGCTTGCATGGCCTGTTTGGATGGCTTGCTTTCTGATATGGGTTTCATTGCATTACTGGTTAATTTATTTGAAGCAAATTTACATAGTCAAAGTCACCTAGTTGCAGGCAAATACACACACACAGACACATGCACACGCGCGCACACACACACACACACACACACAGACACTCGTACACGTCGTTAATTAAAAAGGGGGAAAGAGTCTAGAAACATACATGTGCTGATTTATTACTAATAATAGATCAGCAAATCAGTGAACTGGTTTCACAGCAACTCATTCATCATCATAAATAATAGTCACTGTATGACAAATCTTTCTTAAAATGTACAGTATGCCTTCATGTATATTCATATAGGAACACGTATACAAAAACACACACACACACACACACATAAACACATTTACTCATATAGATACACAGATGTCATGAAAAGAGGGTTTGTTATTTATTTCTGTTTTGGCAACACAAGTACAGGCTAATTGTCAAATTCAGTGTAATAGATGCTAGAATCTAATCGAATTCAATTAAAAGTTTTATTCTTTGTGTGTGTGTGTGTGTGTGTGTGTGTGTGTGTGTGTGTGTGTTTCTTATCCACAGGGCTTCTAGGGATGGTGGCCCACATGATGTACACTCAAGTGTTTCAGATCACGGTGAGCCTGGGCCCAGAGGATTGGCGGCCGCACACCTGGGACTATGGCTGGTCTTTCTGGTCAGTACTAGTGCCATCGCCTTAATTAAGCCTGCTGCTTAAGCATATGCACCCATTTCCACCACGTCAGAGAGTTTGGGTATTTACATGGTGTCCATGTGGACAAGTAGCCATCTGAATGGTAGAAGTGCTATATTTTATATATTGTTATTGTTAGGGTGCAGGCTACCCGTAATTGTTTGTTTTTATTTTTCAGTGCATCATAAAAAGTTTTGTTTACACTGACTCAAGAAAATGAAAAGCTAGTGGGTCATGATGAGATATTTATGTTATAAAAGTGTGATGTGTTTACACACCACATCAAATCATGTACTGTGCCTTTAAGTTCTCATTAGTTGGCAGTTTGCTATTCAGTCTTTGTTCAACCAAATTTTCTCCTTGCTAAGGACAGCACTCGTCGAGCCCCAACATCAGGCCTGTGGCTGGGTGCTTTGGACTGTCACATTAGTGTAAGGTCAGGAGCGACTAATTAGACACAAATTTCAAGACCTACTTCTCTACATAATGTTATTCCCAGACTCCTCCAATGCTTTTGTGCTGTTTGACTTGACACACACACAGCTAGCCCACCTCTTCCTCTATTAGCCCTCACCAGCTGTTTCCCTCTTCAGCTGGGAATACACACACACACACACACTCACACACATTGTGCTGGACCCCTGCTGCGGCTGCATATTTTACAGTGACTGCACAGTCTGTGTAAAGGAGTTTCGGGACCCTGGTCAGAGACCTTGCAAGACATGCTGTAAAAAAATGAAAGAAATGAAAACAAAATGCCCCCCAAAGCCTGGAACCTTTGAAAAGAAATGCTGAAATTTTGTTCGTAAATGGTCCACATACATTTTGGAACAAAGGGTGGGTTGACACAATTGATGGATGTAGGTACTACACAGAATATTTTGGAGCTTTGTTTGACCTAGGGCTACAATGGATGAATTACCTTAACGTTTCCCCAAGTTGCATCAAAAATACATCGAAAAGACTGCTCAATTTTTTTTGAGTATTTGCAGTGCTGCTGTGTCTAGTGTTGCCAGTCCCATTGATTACAGTAGAATCTAATTGTTACAGCAGATACGTGTTTAACATAACACATCTAACGTAGCCTTCTTGTAAAACTGTACCGATGTGGAAGGTGCTTGACAAAAGGTGCCCTTAGTGTTTGCTTGGGTGATATCAGTAGGCAGTGAAACAGTATCAGCGAGTGCTTCTCTAAAAGCTCAGGCTGCCCAGTCTTTGTAATGTTAAAAAGATGCTGATCACAGGAGCTCAGCCTATAGAGCTTTCATGTCTAATTGAAGCAGGACAAAGTGTATTCACGGAGACACACTCATTAAGCACTCTCCCGCTGTCTCTTTCTTTTTCTCTCTTACTGTCTTCTACATTATCTCTCTCTCTCTCTTTCTCTCTTTATCCCTCTATCTCTCTCTTTCTCTCAGTACCTGGAAGCTAGCTGTAAACATTCCCTCTAGTCTGTCTAAATTGATGATGGCCTTTTACAGCCCCATTAAGGCTCCCTCTGGCCAAAGTGAATATTTATTTGACCATCACACTATAACACAGCGTTTGTTCTGTTTCTCCCCTTGCCACCTTCTTGGTGGGCTTTTCTTGTTGGCATAATTAGGGTAGAACACTGTTATAGGTGTGTGTGTGTGTGTGTGTGTGTGTGAGCATGTTCCTGTGTGTGTGTGTGTGTGTGAGCATTTTCGTGTGTGTGTGTGTGTGTGTGTGCACGTTCCTGTGTGTTCGTGTGTCGGTTTATCCGTTTGTTTGTGCACCTCTCATTGGAGCTAAAATTGGGGCTAATGAGGCAAGCTGGGGAGATGGCGGACCAGACCGGGCCGATCGAAACAGAACCAAAACCGAGCCCCCTGGCAGGTGTTGGCCTGTTGGCCGCGCGGTCAGTCAGTCGGCTAAAGGATGAAGCGCCGTGCCAAGACACATCTGGCCCTAATGGACTCTCCTCACTCACCTGCTCTTGTCATTAATGGCACTGATTGAACACCATAATGCACCCGCAGGAGAGGCACAGAGTGAGAGACAGAGGGAGAGAGAGAGAGAGAGAGAGAGAGAGAGAAAAGTGATATAGATAGAGACAGAGGGTAAAAAAAAGACAGAGAGAGGGAGAAAGACAGAAGGAGAGAGAGAAAAAGAAAGGGGTGTTTAAGACTGAGGGAGAGAGATAGAGGGAGGAAAGACAACACAGAAGATCAGACAGCAATGAGACACAGAACATGAGACATTTTTATTCACTGAGTGGTTCCCTAAAAAAATTGTTTTGACTAACTAAGAGACTTTGGATTGAAATAATGGCACCGACGGATCAGAGAAATGGTCAAGTCGACCTCATCCTTCTAAAGGCTTAAATACACTTACTCCAGACCCTGCTAAACCCTAATACGCTTTGACTGATTAACTGATTATTAAATGAATCATGCCCAGTGATCTGATGTGTAATTTGGTCGTAATCATATTGAGTAATATCTTCATCACTAACACACAGTCCTGATTTGCTTGCTAATCCAGGTAATTGGCAACCACATCAGCTGCCGTCTCGGATACTCTCTGATGAGCGATGGCTTGGTGATTAGAGCAAGGGCAGTGACAGTGTTACGTAAGAGTCAAGTTATACCAGAGAGAGGGGACCAAATGAAACACACACACACATACACACACACACACACACACACAGGGACTCTCTTCCTCTCTCTCCTTCCTCTGTGTGCATTTCTGATTGTTGGAGATTTCTAGTCACACACACACACACACACACACACACACACACACACACACACACATCGGGACTGTCTCTCTCTCATTCGTTTTTTTGTCTCCACTGTGATGTGTCTATTCACTGGTGAGGATTTTTCTAACAGTGAGCGTGTAAGAGAAATTGGATCTACAGTGTGGATGGGTGTTTTTGATTCTCACTCCTTCCTCTGTGTGCAGTTCTGATTGTTGGAGATTTCTAGTCACACAAACACATACACTCTCTCTCAGACACACACAAACACACAACACACACTCACAAACAATTCTGTAACTGCAGAAAAATGTGAAAGCAGACCAATCAAAAATGAATTTCCTGTCCTAGTCAACAGTTTTCAATTCTCTTTCACCCTAACTGCCATGTTTACTGTGTGCAGTTCTGTTGTCTTGATAATGGGACAACAATGAAAGACAGCAAACCAACCAGCTCGAAAAAGAAAAGAAATTCAGAGAAATGCCTTTTGTGACACACACACACACACACACACACACACACACTGTGTATGCTTGTTACACTGATAGATATGGCATTTATTTTGGCTTACAGTGGTGTGTATTGCCCCACTGGAGATAGACTGAAAGCTCACCCAGGGCAACTAAGAGACGCTTAGCACTGATGTATGGGAGCCTGCTACTTGCACGGACTGGAGAATGAGTCGTAATTTTTTCTGCACATCTCTCAAAAGAAATGTTTAAAACCTGCCCCATTTTGACAGGCGGGGAACTGAGATGTACACTGCTTGAATTACTGCGGATGTCAGACTACCACCCATTAGGGCATCTTTAAATTGCTCCATTTGTCCTTTTCCATCTAGCTATGTACTCTCTCTCTCTTTCTTTTTCACTGTCATTCTCTCTCTCACTCTAATATAACATATTTCTCAACACATACTGTCTTCCTTTTGGTCGCTTCCCTGCGGTAGGAAGCCTGTGTAATGAGTTGGTGATTGTCCCTATTTTCACTCCATTCGGCTCAAATTCAGGTCGTTGTTAGTTTTCAGTGTGTGGCCATTGCACTTTATTATGAGTGGCCAGAGATGACAGAGGTAACAGCAAGAATAAGCCTAAAAGACAGAAAGAAAGCAAGAGAAAATCCTGTGTGTCTAATTTTAACCCGTACCTAAGTGCTGTCGTGAGGAGAAAATTTGACATGATAGACCAAACAAACAGTCAACATTAACTATTGGCATTGAAACACTCAATGGGCCATTCCGTTTTAGCTATAATTCACTATTTATCTTGGATCCTATTTTTTTGTTATTTTTCTACTGACAGAATAGTGAGCTCAAACACAGAGGGGAGGACTGACTCATCCATCCTGAGATGTGTGTTTGTGTTGGTTTTACGTTGGTTTTGCTTGTTTAACCAGCTTTTGATGGACATTCTAACTGATTTCGCTGATCTAACACCCACCATTTAAAGGTTCCATGGCAGAATAACCCAGCTATATCTCAAACTTAACTAGCCTGGAGCTTGTTTCTCATTGGTTCCCACTTTTTTGGGAACAGAAATGATCTATAACGGCAGGTCTGTGTTGATCTAGGAAGAAACCTTGGGCAGATCCACGGCTAACCCAACAAATTTGCAATCGCTCAGATGTAAATTAGTCCATGGTGTTTACATACTTATAGTTACATAGTGTGTTAGTTTTATGTTAGTTTTGCTTGTTTTACCTGTTTTACTTGTACGATACAACCCTGGATGAAGCCCACAGTGTTCTTGTGTTACATTTCTCCCTATTCTTTCCCTTGTCTTATCTCCTCCAGTCTGGCCTGGGGGTCCTTCACCTGCTGCATGGCGGCCTCGGTCACCACCCTCAACTCCTACACGAAGACGGTTATCGAGTTCCGGCACAAGCGCAAGCTCTTCGAGCAGGGCCTCCGTGAGGAGCAGACCTTCCTTGACCCCGAGGCCTTCCACTACTTCCACGACCGCTCCGTCCAGTCCATCTCCAGTTCTGTGGACGTCTACCCAGGCCACGGAGGCGGAGGAGGTGGAGGCAGCAGTGGAGGAGGAGGTGGTGGGAGGGGGAAGCTCCATCGCGGGCCCTCCAGCACCATGGACCTGGGCGAGAACTGCGACTCCCTGGGCGAGGAGCAGTGCTGAGGGGAGGAGACCTGGGGCTCCCCAGTGCAGATGGCCTTGCCTGTCGGCTCGAGTCCACACCGCAGGCTTTTTCTCCGAACTGAGATTCAAAAGACTGACTCTCTGGGAATGGGGATCCACAGTCAGATTTATCGTACAGTACAATAGAGGTCATATTTTAAGTGTGTGGTGGGTGGGGATATATACAAACATATACTTATAAATATAGAACTATATTCTAGATAACAAACTGTCGGTATTATGATTACAAGGCTGTGCTCTAGAGATGATGTAAAATAGAGATCAGTTACAGCTGCCCATGAGTGTGTGTGCTTCTGCCAGCTTGAGTTGAAATACAAACACTGCCACGCATTGATACAATATATTGTCTGAGCTTGTTTTGTTATCATTCTTCTTGAGGGCAGCTCTGCAGCACTGGCTTGTAAAACTTGTTCCAGAACGTGGTGTTGAAATGGTTTCTCTGCAACCCTCCACCACCGGATGCCACTGGCTACATGTGTTCCTCTGGTCAGCATTTCACTACTGGGTTTTTACGAGTTGTTTTACTAGAATATGCCTTTTTTTCTTTTGCTCATCTCTGGGTGTATGTGTGTGTGTGTGTGTGTCTGAGTATGTCTGTGTGTTTGTCTTTATGGATGATATGTTAGAAATCAAAATGTGTTCTGTATGTAAACACATGGCACTAAGCGTTTCAGTAATTATGAATTACATATGTTAAAAATGTAAAATATAAATATAGAGAGAGTAGGTTTTAAAAAGCAAATTATATTTATTTAAATGTTATTAGGAGAAACCTGTGTTGGACCCTGGTCAGTGAATTAGACAGCTTAAGAGGTGGTCCCATTTACTGTTATTTATCACTGTAACCTTCACTATTCATAGTACTCATCACCATTATTCCCCATTATTAAGGGATACCACAACGTACTGGAGAGTTGTGTGATAAAGAATGTTAATCTATTGATTTGGCTACAATTTATCAAGGATAAGGTTAACACACTGGAGAGGGCAATTGCAATATATTTCTTTTTTCTCTGTTGTTTTGGGGGTATTTCAAGCAGTCAAGGGGTAACCCAGGCTAAGATCAAATGGAGAAAGTGGTCAAGCTAAGGTTGCCATGTCGATGGGGGGTGTTGGGGTGGGGGCTTGAGATCTGGTTGGTGGTGACAAACCATTTTAATAAAACAGTTTTAATGCCTGTCTGTGCAATCTGCATCATGTAAATACCCACGTCCAAAGTTGCTAGGTAACAGGTGATGATGTAAACTTTTATTTAGTACAGCATCCAACCAATCAAATAAAGGTATGTGTCTGCTGCAGCAACAAAGACCCACCTATGGAAACCTGTAAAAAAATGGCAAGAAGAACACGGATGCAGCTGAATAATAGGTTTAAGTAGCCTAAAACAATCTAGATGGAAATGGAAGTGCACTTTTATGAAAAACTGGGACAGTAAAAAAAGAGAACCATCCATAAACCTGCTAACAGACTAGTCTGCTGGTTTTGTTTAGCTACTAAAATGGAGAGTACATGCTCGTCTATTAACAGCTTTACCAATACCCCTGGTTTTCTTTCACCTCTAAAATCATTGTCTTGGAATACCTCCCTTATTGATTATAGGTTGGGTTTATACATGAGAGTAGTCACTGCATTAGTGTGTCATGATTGTGTTTCGTTTATTAGCACCAAACATTGACCTGCGGTTTATACACAATGTGGCTTATATTTGGGAAATGACTGCATGATGGTGTAAATGGGATGTTTAAAACAGTAAACAGTACAGTAAATATTTTACATGGCCTAATTATTTCAACCAAGGTTTACACAGTAAACGTTTAATGAAGTTAAAGTTAAGTACCCTGTACATATCCTAACTCAAGTCAGTGCATGAAGATTACTTTATTGGGATAATTTGGCCATAAAATCGTGCAGATAACACAGAAGAGCAGAGAATATTTGTGAATGCTTTACTATGACAAAGAGTTTTTAAGTCAGTTCATGCCTATGCTGTGGCATTTCCCATGTTCTGTATATTATGTAAGCATGACAGGGTTTGTTGAACAATGGACAGTGACAAGTTGTATTCAACCAGTTGACTGATGGAGCCGTACAGGTGAAAAATCAAGTCTTATCTATGAATGTATTAGTTCTTTACTGTGTATGCACTTCTGCCCTTGTCATTTTTCATTTCAACGAAAAAAAAGAAAGCTGTTTGAAAAACTCTCTTGTGGAGTGCTTACTTTGACAGTTTGGCAGGAGTAATTTATTAAAAAAAAAAAGAAAAAAGGCGTCACTTCTTATATGGAGCAAGGAAACAATTTCCCATCAATTTTACATGAGTGGCTCAGATGAACAAAGGCGTTTGTAGCTCCCTGTGAGGACAATTGTCTTTTTTCCACCCTACACTCGTTCAATTCACCTCTCCCTCTCTCTCACACACTCTATCTCTCCCTTTCTTGCCATTTTTCCCTCTCTCTATTTCATGGCTGGCGCTCCTGTGTGTCCCCTGCACCAATGTGCTTGGGCTCTCACCTGAAGAGGCCTGTCATTCATGGTGACAGATTGCCCGCTGATCTCTGCTCTCAGTCATAGAGAGCTGCAGAAACAGGCCCGCCGCTATACCCCTGGCCTGACTGTCAGACAGCCTACTAGTTGACTCAGAGTGAACAGGAACAGCAGACAAATTACACCAAATACCAGCATTGCTCAGTGTGGAAATAAGAACAGTCACACATTAGACATCCTTTCACTATTGTTTTTTTCCCTTTCTTTTGCTCTAACGGTGCTTGTGCCATCTCCATTCATAGGGATTCAGAGAGTGCTTGATGGGCTGCCACAGTACCACAGAGAAAGGAGATCTTTCACCTATTAAACACATTTTTTTTGTCAAATAAATAACACAACACCATTCACCAGTGTGCCATGTTCTGTACAAACATGTTTCCCTGAAGACAGTCCTATAAAGACTTACAGCTGCAGAGGTACATAATGTACAGTATGTATGTATGTATGTGGTCCCTATTCAACAGTCAATGGCAGTTGAATGGAAGATTGATGAGATCCAAGAGTTAATTCAGACAGCATTTACTGGCAGCCATGAAGCTCTTTCTTTCTGCAAATGGCAGGAGCAGTTTTCAATCGGTGTTCAAAAGCAAACCCCCCACCTCACCCTCACGAATCATGCAAACACTTCAATTAAACCTGATTGATTTCTCAGCTCCCACAGAGGGGCCGCACATGCACATTTGTGTGATTTGGAGTGTGTACATTCACAGTGTATGCATCACATGCATTTGAACTATTTCATTTGATGGAAAGTGATACAGTAAAGTGAAAGCTTGCAGCTGTGTGTATGGCGACGTGTTACATCCATCCATTACATCCAAGGCTCACTGTCATGTCTGATATGAGCAGTTTCTTCCCACACACAGTATCTGTTAATTCAAACTTTCTTTGTCGTCTTTTATTCCTTCCTCCAGTATCTGCACTTTTCTGCCAGAAGCCTCTGTATCGATAACTACCAATGGTTTGTCTAGCATTATAAATGCAGTGACAGTCATAAACATGAACAAGGTGTCAGTATTGTTAATGACACGTATTATCAAGTTTAGAAAGGACTTGTGTCACTGTTATGTAGACCGCTCCAAATACAGCATTACATGTTATCCTTTATATATTGCAATGAAAATATGTTTATACACTCCACCTACATGCTGCATAAATGTAGCCTACATGTCTTTTAGTTAGCCTAATATACAGTCAATGTCTTGCACAGATGTGTCTCATCTTTTTAAACAACAAATACATTTCTTCTGTCAACTTTCACTAGCATATTCTCTTCAAGAATGATCCAGGTATTAGGTCGGCGGACATGGGATTCAGTTTCATCGTAAAAACATTTCCGACAAACCTCATCCCTTTTCTCAGGCCTATAACACAAATCAGCTAAGTGTATGTGGCACATCTTGGATTTCACACTAGCAGCGGGCGGACATTTTCAAAGCATTTGAATAAGAAAAGGAGCGAGCAGACATCTATCAACAGAGGTAGCGAGTGAGAGTAATGGCTTGCACACCTGTGCCTGTGACAATGTGTAAGCATAACAGATGGGGCCGTGGCTGGGCTTTCACGCTGTTACACATGCGACCGAACGGAGAGCCCGGTGCCCGGTAATGGAAACGTCAGTCTGATTCATTCACTCTCAACCAGTCGCTCCCTGGCTTTTGATTACCTCCGTCCGGTTGGAGTCCTCCTCCTTAATCCACTGGAACAGGGGGAGTGCCAGTCAGTCGTGCCGTGGAGAAGAAGGCATCAGCAGGCAGATCACATGGGAAGGGGTAATTACAAGTTTTTTTCTAATGGAACATGCCACCACAAGCAGCGGAAGTCATTCGTCCTTGCTGGGTCTGCAGAAGTTATGGGTTTGTGGGAATACAACATCAACCCTCAGAGTTTGAATGTCAAAAGCATTTACATTATGTGTCACGGTTTCTGAAAGTCAATTGGGAGGATTATGGATGGCTGCTTGTAACATTAGCCTACATTACACTAAAATGAAATGTGCTAAGCAATGTAAGTGAGCTTCTCTATTTAGCCTTGAGTCTCCTTTGATTTTTCAGTGTTCAAGAAAGCACTGAAATCCTCCAGGCTACACAATTTGGTAGATTTTAAAACAGCAGCAGCACTGTACATCTTTGAAGTACATCTGTACACTTTAAATTTTAAATCTAAGATGAAAATTTTCCTAAATTCTCATGAGGAACCAAGGCGATTCCTATTTCTACAATCAATATCATTAACATAAGTAAGGTTCTAGCTTTAAAAACTCAGGCACACAAAGTGGGGTTTCTTGAGCACAGAGCACCAAAAATAGTGACTCACTGTATCTAGAAATCAGGTTGTTCTGGTCATCATAACCTTGCCTCTGTCACAATGTGCTTAAAAGTAGAATGCAAGTATAAGTAAGCAGTCTCTCAAGGAGGTATTTCTGATATTACAGTAAACATAGATAAACTGTAACTCTTAAAAAAATGATTTACGGATTTAAACTTCATATTTAGTCAAGTGTTTAAATCTCACTTCCTCCTTCACTGAGGGAGAGAAGAGGAGAGGAACTGCTTCTTTGGCACGCTGATTCCGACACTCACAGCTGGCAGAGCCCCGTTCACAGCCCTGCACTCGTCTTCTGTCCCCCCTTCCCTCCATCCCTCCTTCCATCCCTCCACCCGCCATCTCTTTACTCGTTCGACCCCCTTCTTCCTTCTGGAATCTCTTGTTCCTCTGCCGACGCCGCTGCCATCTGCTCCAAGGTCTGCTTATGAGTGAGTGAGTGAGAGAGAGAGAAAGAGAGAGAGAGAGAGATGAGTAAAGGAAAGTGAAGATAAGAGAGCGAGAGAAAAAAAGAGAACAAGAGGAACAAGTGAAGGTGAGAGCAGGTGAAAAAAGGCTAAAGTGGAAGATAGATAGCAACTGAGAGTCTGAAGAAGGAGACAAAAGAGAGAGAGAGAGAAGAGAGACAGAGAAAAGAGAGAGAGAGAGAGAGCTCTCCTGGGGTCGCCTATGAAAGGCTCACTTCCTTCCTCAGCCACAGCCACTCTCCATCGGCACTCAATCACCTCCACACACAGCTGTACCTCGGCTCCAAGGGAGGAAGGCGGTGGCAGTTTGTATGTGTGTGTGTGTGTGTATATTTACTGTGTGCGTGTTTGTGTGTGTGTATATATGTACAGTACCTTATGCGCTTGTGTGCGTGCGCTTACAGTGCAGGAAATACATAATCTCCTTAACAAGCACCCCTAGCATCGTGCTCTTACCTCTTCCCTTTAAGACAGATAGAGCCGTTTGTCATCCTCCACCCCACCCCAACCCCCATGTTGCTGTTCCAATGAACCGACTGCTGGAGAAGTCAGCAGTGGTGATGATGAGAGCGTGCATCCTGCCTCTGTCACCTTTGCCACCCATGGGAGAGGTTCTGCCCGGGCTCAAGGAGCTGCTAATTGAAGCCTCCGTCTGTCGAGCCCCGTGCGGGTCTCTCCGTCTCCGCACTGCCGATCGTTTCGAGACGTGCTCACCGTCCCGTGGTGGGCTGGCATTTGAAGCTGCAGATTAAGTGGTCTGGGTGAAGGGGGAGATGCATCCCATCACCCCGGGACTCAGCCGATGAATCAAACAAGGGGTCGCCGCTAATTAAAGTTAATCAGCTCTGCGGCCACAAAGGCTTGCTTGCTAGGGCTACTTGTGGCCAAGAGCCAAAAGTGTTTGTGACATACGGTAGCGCTTCATGGCCCGCAATGTCTGAAGAGACCTCACTGTGTCTGTTCTAAATTCTCAAGTCTCAGAGTCTTTCTTTCTCTCGTTGAGCACATTGGCAGAGCTTTTTTAACAGTGTCAGTTTCTTGTTTTCCTACCACAAGTTGATACC
>JAGFZM010001279.1:232590-274910 GCA_017657215.1 Limnothrissa miodon
ATGCAAGACCATTCGCACATGCTTTCTTGCATTTTCTCTCTCTATGTTTCTCTTTTTGTATCCCTCTCTCATGGGCAGTGATGAGGTAGTGATTGAGGAACCTGGCCAGCATACTAAGAGCAAAGAAGTTGTGGGTTTGAATCCTGATTGCCACCAATGTGCCAATGAGCAAGGCACTTAACCCTGAGTTTCTATAGGGGAGACTGTCCCTCAAGTAATTCATTGATGACAATTCTAATTGTAACAAAAGTATCTACAAAATTCATAAATGTACATTTCTCATAGACACATGTTCAACAAGGTTCAAATGCAAAAAGTCTAATGGACAAATATTGCTTCACATGGTCTTGATATGATCTTGTCTTCACTGTGACCGCTAAAAAGGGTTGTGCAAAGGCTAAAGTTCTTCTCTTCTTAGGAGCGGAAGCTGCCATCCAATTCAAACAAGCCAGCAGCGACATTTATAACAATACATGCTAATTCTCCCGCATTGGAGGACAAAGCAATCGATTGCTTTGCTGAAATTAAACCCATCTCTACGAGTGCAGTGGCTCTTTTGATATACAGTCACGCAGTGAGATCAATTTGTGCCTCCATCTTCTAAATTGTAATGGATGGCACCGTGGCCCATTTGTCATTTGTTAATTACGCTGCGGTATATGTTTAAGCAGTTCCAACGCCACTGGTTCCCAGTGTTCTCTGTCAATTAGATCAATGGCTGGATTAATCCAACGGAGAGACAGATGCTTCAAGAGGATTTATCCCAAGGAGGTCTAATCACAAGAGACAAGACTTGATAGAGTCTCCCGTCATTCCCCCCTCTGAGTTTCCCTAACCACCTCTCTCTCTCTCTCTCTCTCTCTCTCTCTCTCTCTCTCTCTTTCTCTTTCTCTCCCTCCATCTGAGTGTAGGGGGTGCAAGCCATGGGCCCAGCTACAGCTGATGGTTTCCACACGATCACTTCACCTTCATCATCTGGAGATGGGCCATAGCTGGGGAAAAGTGCACTGGGCACACATATGATTAAAGCATTAGGCCAGGTTATCTTTTCATGGCTGCTGATGGCTATCTCACCAGTGACTCTCTCTCTCTCTCTCTCTCTCTCTCTCTCTCTCTCTCTCTCAATTTCAATCCCTTTCTCTCTCCCAATTTCAATCTCTCTCTCTTTCTCTCTCCTTACTTGATCTAGTTTGAGCTGTAGGTCTGAAAGAGTGGTGGGTGATACATTTAATTATGTGAAGGAGAGATTTCCCCCACTGTCTACTGAACTGTGCTTGTCCTTTCTCCCGTCTTGTACTGTAAATCTCTCCTAACTGCCCATACAGACAGACTGCAACATTGACATTTTTTTTGGTTCAGTTCAGCGTTATTGCTAAGTGTGGGAATTTTAAAGGCAGAGGTGACAAATAATTAGGGACTTAGTTTCAGGACAGAACTTAATGGAGACTTCTGTATAAGAGTCCTTTTCCGGAAAGATCTGGTGACCTTTTGTGGCGTGTGCCGCACAGTGCCTGAGGTCTGATTTCTTCCCCATGTGTATGGCTTTTGTTGGACTTAATGTTCCAGATAATATTTCCCACTTTTTTGTGACAGTTAAAAATTGGTTTCATTATTTCACCTTTTGGAGGTATTGTTGCAAAGATTACTGTAGGAGCAGTTTATTCTATTTGTGGGGTCAAATGCTCCAAAAGATTTGCGTGGCTGCATCAACTTTCTAATCGGTCAAGCAAAGCTGACTACTCGGAAGGGAAAGGACTGGGGGAGAAGGGGAAGACTGTTAATTTGGTGGAAATGTTTAAAGGTTTAGCAGAGTCATAGGTTAGAGTGAAATATGCCTTTTTTTTCAAGTTTCAAATAATCTTAGCTGTTGTGGGGGAAGGCTTGATCCATGCTGTTGATGTTGGAAGCCTGGAATTGAATATGAAATATTCTGTACCACTGTTTGGGCATGTGCATGTGTATTTGAAGTGGGTGGGCGGGCTAGTGGGAATAATGGATCCAAAGTATAGTTCTCTCTCTCTCTGTCTCTCTCTCTCTCTCTTTATTTTTCTCTCTACCTCTGTCTTCTTCTCTTTCTCTCTCTCCCCTTCTCTCTCTCTCTCTCTCCCTCCCTCAATCTCTCTCTCTCTCTCTCTCTCTCTCTCTCTCTGACTTGGTTGGCTTAAAGATTCTTTTCCTCTCTTCTCCCCGAGGGGCGTACAGTATAGTGTTGGGACATTACATAAGTCTCTGCAATTCCGTCCGCAAGACTTTTTTTTTTGGCATCTGGTTATTTAAGAGCTCCACCAATATTTTATTGGTAGTAACAGTATATTACAGCCAGATAAAATACAGGTTCAGGGACATGACCCTTGGAAACAATTTTCACATGTCATCAAGATTTGTGCCCCCTTTGGCTCAAATTGTATTTCAGGCTGGTTTAGGGCGGCAGGCACTAGTCCAGAGAGGAGTGCTCTTTCCGCCTTATGCCCGGTGCCCTATCACACACACATTTAGCCCCAGCCTGAAGCAGCTGAACAAGCTGAACAATTTGGCAGCTAAACGTTCATTTAGCATTGCTCTCCTCATGTAGTCAATAAAAATGAGCTTAATAATGCAGTTTAAAAAAAGGCGGATTCTTTGAAAAACAGCAAGGCTTGATGGGATAATGCGATTTCCTGTTGAATGTCTCTGCTGTGCTGTAGGGCTCTTGGAGTTCTGTGTCTCTATCTGCAAACGCAATACATCCTCCGAAGAGATAAAATAGGCAAAATGAAGATATCTGTGCACAATTGAATTAAGTTGTGCCCTTCGTCTCCAGTTTGATGCATGTAGAAGTGAGGTTTTATTTGTGCTGTACCAAACCACGTCGAGATGAACAAAGAGAGCATGAAGACTACTATCATTCACTTTTCTCATGGTGTCCGAAAAAAAATTGCATTTCTGGTGTAGGCCTATAGTGTGCAATTTTGTGTCTCATTATGTGAAGCGACAGTTGCTAAAATGTCTAATTGATTGCCTCGCAGCATGAGAAATGAATTCCTCAGGTTTGAATAAAAATATGCCTGTTTGATTAGACGTAATGAAAGCCGGCGCGACAAAAACCGGGTTATTACAGCTTGATAAATAATGCCGAGTCACACTGGAAATGAAATTTATAAATTCAAACGAGTCAATTCTCATTAGACTCTGTGGCAGCAGACAATAACAGATTGTATTGAACTTGCTGTAGGGACTGTGCCTTATTCGTTATTCCTTGTTTCACCCCCCGTCCTCTTCTCTCCTCCCTTTCTCTCTCTATCCCTCGCCATTTATTCCTCCTCTCCATCCTCCTCTCTCCCTTGTTTGTTTGTCTCAGCCCAAATGTGGGTCCCATGGCTGGCCGAACAGCTGCGCTGCCATATTGCCCCCTCCCCTCCCCCCAATCTCCGAGTCAACCAGGTGAAGCCTGCCGGTCTGTGCGAGATGTCCACTTTAATTACCATTCAATTACCAGGGCCTGGACGGGACACGCATCCATCCTTCCCAGTGCCAGTTCAGAGGCCCGCCTGCCGGCCTGTCTACCTGTCTGCCTGCCTGTCTGCTATAAGCACAGCATCTCTCGGTCTGGACGAGAAGAAGGAAGGAGTTATAAAAAGTCCCAAGCTGGGCAAGATAACTGGCACAGCTGATTTAAACCACGCTTCTGTCATATTCATACCTTGCCTAGTGCGACGGTGGCAGAGGAGGAGGAGGAGGAGGAGGAGGAAGATGAGAATGGGAGAGTTAATCAGGGCAACCTTGTGGAATGTCTTCTATTAACCTTGGCCAGCGAGAAACTCTTGATTACAGGAATGACAGTGGACTCAGGCTTTTCGTCAGGTAGTCTGTCAAACTGACTGGCCCATAATGACCGATCAATGCATTTGACAGAGGTGTGTGTCAGGACGAGTGTTGTTGTTTTTTTTTGTTTGTGTGTGTGTGTGTGTGTGTAAGAAAAAGAAAGAGCAAGAAAGAAATAAAGTGTGTATGTATCTCTGTCTCTCTGTGCATGTGTGTGTGTGTGTGTGTGTGTGTGTGTGTGTGTATGTGTGTGTGTATGTGAATGTTTGTGTTTGTATCTGTGCCTATGTGTCTAAAATTCTCTGAGAGTTCTTCTGTGAGACTTGCGTGTTTCCACAATTTGTATAATTGTATATATATAAGTATGACCCTAAGGACACCACATCCAGGTTTAACAAACGAACACACAGTGCATAACTTCAAACAAACACAACACAGGCATGAACTACCCTTTCAAACGGTGTGGGCTGGTGCAGCAGAGTGCTTTGGACAGTAACTTCAAACCTCAGTCTCAGTTTGCTGTAATACTCCCGCCGAGGCAGTTAATGTCATTGTGATGATCCGGCTACCCAAGCAACAGCTGGCCAGTGTAATGAACACTATTCATTTCCAGATTGGGAACACTGGTGGGCGGATTGCCTGTGCTCCTCTTTCTGTCTGTCATTTACCATATGGGAACAAATGTTACATTTGTGTGCTTGACTCACTTCGCCATGGCTTCATGGAACTGAAACCCAATTAGACGTGTGAAGGCTACTGTTTGGAGCCGTTATCTTCGCTATCGAGAAAAATGATGTGTGTATGTGTGTGTATGTGTTTATGTGTGTGTGTGTGTGTGTGTGTGTAACTAAAAGGGTCAGTAGAGGGAGGTTGAGATTTGATATCTGCTGGGGAGAGCAATAGCCAGATGAAGTTATGGCCTGTGGCCGTGGTCCGAGTGACACTGTTCTCCATCATGTAGTGAAGATAACGCACTCACCATCTGCTTGCAAAAGGACTGAGTGGAATCATGGGGAATCAACAAGCTTTAATGGAGGATGCTGTGGTTAATTCTAAACTTCAGGTGTCATAACTAGGTAACCACAGAGTAAGTGAGACAAGCAAAAGGAGGCCAGCTTCAGTGTATCAGGAGTAGAAAGGAGTCATTTGCTGCCATCAAGTGGCTAAACAAGGAAACAGCACTCCTGTTCTGTTTTTATCCTTTTACATAAATTACGTCATCCTGGGAGAAAAAGATATAAGGTTATTTTAGGGTTTTTTTTCAGTTGAAATATACTGTAGTAAACCAGGCACATTTAAGTACACAAATCTATTATCTACTTTAAAGTTAATCTACAAAAATAATTCATTCACAATAATTTGTATAGTTATTAGAGGAGAGTATAGTTTTATATAGGAGTGATATTCAGAGAAATGTTCTGTGTTGTACTGTTAGGTGTCACTGTAAATATGCAATGTTTGGCAATATTTTTGACAAAAGTGAGATTACATAATAGTGTTGCATGATATCTAATAATTTAAAACATGTTTGTGGATAACCTATTAGTTACCAAGATTTAATAGTAAAAATTATAATAAGTAATAGTAAATAATGTTTTTTTTTTTTTATTCTAATAAATATCGTTTTGGGGGCAGAAAAATGCAGGTGCAGTTTCACCTTAAATCCACATGGGGGCCACATACTGAGAGGAATCAGTAAAAATCCGTTCTTCATTCTTGTTCCTGAAATGCAAAAAAAAGGGGTTAAGAAAATTGCTGCTATTTTTGTTCCATCATCTATTTGCATGTTTATTCAAACACAAAAGGCTTTTCAAAAAAAAAAAAATCAAAGTTGGCCTTTACATCTAATTATCATTTCAAGACAAGCCGGTTATTTATACTTTATTGCGCAACAATTAAAAACCTGGCAACCCTGCCATTATTTCCACTGGGGCTAAGAAGCCAGTTCCTCTGCACTGTAAAGGGCTTGAGTGCCAGACTCTGAATGTCTCCTTTAATGAGCTGATGCTTATTGCCACAATAACCAACTCCAGCCTTACCGTAACTCCCCAGCCTCTGTCTCATCTGTCTCTATTAGAGAGAAATGAAAGGAGGGTGTTAGTGGGTTGTGTGTGTGTGTGTGTGTGTGTGGGTGGGGGGGATTCCTAATGGTGTTCTGGGGTTGCCCGTCTAATCTGCTGAAAATGCAACCTCAGCAAATAGGCAAGCGAAAGAGAAGGCATGGTGAAGCATGTGTCTTTGTGTGTGTGTGTGTGTGTGTGTGTGCGCGTGTGTGTGTCTGTGGACAAACACTAATTCCCTACCACCACCACCACCACCACCAGCTCCCAGATATACTCTATTCCCCAGTGTGGAGGCACGTCCTCGAAAGTCCTCAATGTATCCAGGTCAGTGCTGATGAACAACACCCAGCCTATATGCATCATCCTCAGGGTTCCTGAAGCAGGAAAGGACTTCAGTGAGGACCTGTTTGTTGAGAGAGCGGCGCGCAGTCCCACGCGCCGCCCCCCCCCTCTCTCTCTCTCTCCCTCTATCTCTCTCTCTCTCTCCCTCTCTCTGTCCTGCCCTCCTCTTTCTCTCACACACACACATAATTTCCCAGGCAGTGCAGGTTCGGATGGGGGAGGGTGGTGGTGGGGGCCAGGGGTCCAAGCATATTGACCCCCCCCCCCCCTTCGTCCGTGCCAACACCAGCTCTTTCATCTATACAAAGAAGAAAGAGGGACGTTGTTTTGCTAACATTGCAGGATCATACCTCGTGTCATGTGAAGGCATGTTTTCATTGGTTGGTGGTGGGTTGGCATTTGTGTGAGGTTGTGTCTGTCTGTATGTGTGTGTGTGTGTGTGTGTGTGTAGTTGTGTGTGTGTGTGTGTGTCTGTATGTGTGTAAATATATATGTGTTTGCCAGTGCATACATGTGTGTTTTTGTGTACACATTATATGCAAAAACAATGAAGTGAAGGACAGAAATAAAGCAATGATATTTGCAGTGTGTGTGCACTGATCTGGAGACAGGACACAGAAAGTGAAAGAGAAGTGACATTTGAGGAGAAAGGAAAGGAGAGAGACAGAGAGAGAGAGAGAGAGCGAGAGAGAGAGAGAGAGAAAGAGAGGTAAATACGGCATTGCATGAGCTTTGGTTCTCATCTGGCACCAATCTGGCCCTGGGGGTGGGGGGGTGTTTGGGTGAAGAAAGGCAACAGAAAGAAAGAAAGAGGGAGAGAGAGAGCGAGCAAATCAGGAAAGAAAGACAGGGAGGCATGTCTCTCTCTCTCTCTCTCTCTCTCTCCCTCTGTCTTTCTCTCCCTCTTTTTCAAAACAACACTCTACACTTTGATGGGAGCAGACAAAGACTATCCAGCCCTCTCACACAACCCTCCCATCCCCTCCTCAATCCTTCCATCCCTCTCTCCCTCCCTCTCTCCCTCTCTCTTTCTCCATCGCTCTCCTGTCCCCCACTCCACTCCTCTCGGTGCCAGCTAAAAATACTTCCTTTTCAGGCGTGCGCGTGGATGCCTTTGATCTGTGGGCCACTCCGGGCCCTGTGCGTCAGCACTGACGTCAATCCAGGCAGCGAGGGGCTCCTGCCTCCTGTAGGTGGAGAGGATTGTGGGTGGGCTGCCTGGCTGCTGCCGCTGCTGGAAGGAGGGATTGGAGTGGAGGGGGTGCCGGGTGGAGGGCGCTGGTGCAGAGGCAGGGGAAGCTGTAGCCTTCATGAATGAACACGCCAGAGCAACACACAAGAAATCAGCAGCGTCGATCGACAGACACAGACACAGAAGGCAGAGGAGGGAGGTATCCCCCCCCCTCCAAACCCACTCTATACAACCTTTCTGGGCTCTGTTTGTTTATATGGTGGCCACGGTGGGTGTCAACACCAATCTCTCTCTCTCTCTCTTTCTCTCTATCTCTCTCTCGTTCCCTACCCCTTCAAAAAGCACTCATTATGAATGGATGAGTTTGTTTGTTTATTTGTTTGGATGCTTACATATGAATGCGTGTGTGTGTGTGTGTGTTTGTGTAGAAATGATGGCATGAAAGAGAGAAAATAGTGGCAGAGTGAAAGATAGAGAGTGAGAGAGAGAGAGGGAGAGGGAGATGGATAAAAAGAGAGTGCAGGGAGTGCAAAAGTTTTCTTTTGAGATGAGCTTCTTGATCCTTGGTGCATAGTGTTCCCTGTGTTAAAGTGCCGATGGAGAGGAGGAGGTTGTTTATGCTGAGAGGTATTTCAGACTGCAGGGGTGGGGGAGAGGGGGACTGGAAAAGAAAGACGGGAGGAGAAAGAGAGAGAGAGACAGATGAGGGAGAGACAGAGAATGAGAGGGAGAGGGGAGAGAGAAGAGGTGAAGGAAGACAGGCACACCTGCCTCCTCTATAGGAACCAGCCCTGAACCAAACTGAATTATTCACTCTTTTTAAGCAATATCTTGCAAACAATAGCAATATCGATAGAATACAGAAGGTGTTTTTTATTAAACAAAATAATGTCTACTAAATGTCTACTAAATCAAACTAACAAAACAAGTGACAAAGTCAAGTTCCATAGTAAAAGTAAGAAACAATACCTGTTCTGTTACTTTGGCTTGGGTCAATTGAATTATTACTGTAATTTACGACGTGGCTTCTCTATTTAGTGAAAGTGAAGTTTTTTTGGCTTTAGGGGGAGCACTTGTCTAATTATGGGGAACTCAGCAGCGCTGAATCATCCAGATTCACTTTCAAGGCATCATGCAGCAGCATATGGGGACATAAAGGTAACTTGGGAACACATAAATATTCACATGAGTAATCACACATATGAATACAGTTACACACACACACACACACACACACACATGCACGCGCACACACACACACATACATGTGTACATCAAATATAAATCTAAAACAAACACAAACTTATACACTACTGACAGATATACACACACACTCTCTCTCTCTCTCTCACGAACACACACACACACACATATATACATGAACATGAAAATATAAATCTACAACAGACACAAACTCACTTAAACACTCTCTGACAGATAGACACACACACTCTCTCTCTCTCTCTCTCTCCCTCTCTCTCACACACACACAGTTACTTGGCAACAACACAGTTACTAAGAGACTGATTGCAAAGGAGGCTGGTTTCCATGGTAACACTGGAGGCTGAGTCATCTGCAGTGCAGTATGCCCTTGGATTGGCAAACTGATCAGCTCTTTAGTCATAGTGGAAGTGCTTGCCCGGTTCATCAGAACAAGGATGTGTTACACCACATTATTCGCTGAGCTTCATGTGTCTTGAGGGTCGAGAACTGGCATAATTGTATCTTGCTCTTTTTGTTGGTCCTGGCATCTCTGACATCTCTGTTTTTTTTTGTACCAGGGCCAGTAGTATGAGACTATTTAAAGACTGGTGTGAGTGCACTGCTCAGTCTCACAAATCATGAGATGTCAAAAATAGATAAAACAGGTCAACAAGTTACAGTAAATTTGGCAAATGTTCCAATGGAAATCTTGAGGATCCAAGATATCTGTATGCCAGGAAACATAACCGGGAATAAAACAAATATTTAAAAAGTACATAAAGCAGACTAAAACACATTTTTGTCATGGCAGTTCATATCTTTGAGACTAAACAATAGTTTTTTCTATTCAAAACAAATCAAAGCTGAAAGACCACACTGGTGTACAATCTCCCTTTTTACTCCAGTGAAAATGAAAGGTGATGTCTAGCCGCACCAAAGCTATGAAATGCTGTACCAGATTTTCCCTACGCTGCGAAGAGGCCATGCTGTTGACCACAGTTTACCGTTGGCAAAGCGATTTGACTGCCAAACTCCACAGAGCTTTGCCAGGTGTGAGCGTATCCCACACGAACACCTTTGCATAACACAGCATAATCCTGCTCTCCCATGTTGGAGATGGAATTAGATAACAAACGCGAGCGTGGTTGAGTGCAGATGTCCATCTCATCCTTTACAAAACACCTCATCTGCCATTTATTTTCTGCTCAACACAAACAGTAGCAATGATTAGTCAAACAATGCTTTGGCAGGACTTTAGATATTTAGTGGGGCTGTTTTTCACACACAGTGCCTTATAAATGTAGCTATTAAGTTGTATTAGTTTTATAAAGGATTGTGGAGATAAATTAGACGAGGATGTGGAAACGATTTGGTTTCCATATGCTAGAGTTTTATTGACATGCCATAAACTGTGAAACTCTATGTGTCTTCAACATTTGACCATAATCCAGAGGAAAGCACAAATTTATAAGAATACCAGAGAATGTTGTAAAACTGTATGTCTGTGTGGACGTGTGTGTGTGTGGCATTTCAGTGTGTGTGTGTGTGTGTGTGTGTGAGTGTGTGTGTGTATTGTGTACAGGGTGGGCATTTTTGTGTGAAGCCCTGTGTTCACTGTATATGAATGTAGAGCATCATTGTGAGTAGCCAATATGCGTGAGTGCGTGTATGTGTGTGTGTGCGCATGTGCATGCGTACGTGTGTGCCCGTGCATGTGTGTGTCTATGAGTTAGCTGACTATGAGGGAAAGCTTTGTATGGTGTGAAGTAATGACTATAGTGAGAGTGGTGCCAGACACAGGGGAGGGCCAGCGAGGGGGGTGGGGGGGGGGCAACAGAGGGGAGAGAAGTACCAAGTGGGGGCCCAATAATCATGTACAGTAGGCCTGCATAGAATTACTATATTCATCATTCGTTTTATAGAGTTAGGATTTACACTAGGTCACATACTGATTGCCTGTCCAACCCCCTTTCTACTTTCTCTGTTAATTTGCGTTTAAGCAATGGTGGTGAAGATGCAATCAAGTAAAACTGTAACAGTTTCACAGGACAATAAACTCTGAACCTTTTATAATTGTATAATAATATAATCACTATTATTATTATCATGAATAATAATAACCATAATAATAGTGATACTAGTAACATATTATTATTATCATTGCAAATTTGTTCTGTAAAGAATTTACAGCACATCCTTCGATCTGAAGATCTGATAGAGTCACGTGATTGTAACTTGATGTGATTAGTTTTCTCCTCCATTTCAAAAGGGCTGCTCCTCTTCCATCTGCACGGTGGGGTCTGGACGCCCCCCTGCCCTCATGCATTATTTAGTGGGTGCTCTTCACCCACCCCAAATTTCCATTATTTATGCCCAGGGACCGAAAAGGATTCTAATAGGCGTATAGGATTTCTCCGTTTGTTGTGCAGCATGCTGGGCCTGCTATAACTCAAGCAAGCAAGCAAGCAGCAAGTCTTGCTCATGGATGCAGAGAGAGTGAGGAGAGAGAGAGAGAGAGAGAGAGAGAGAGAGAGAGAACAGACGGCACAGACTATAAATAGAAAGCTCTCTAGCTCCCCGGCACTTTGTCGAGGCTGTCACAGGATGTGAGCTGCATGCATAACAAGTAAAGGTAGCCCTGTAGAATTGTGTGGTTCATGCTCTTCTGCCCAAAAAATAGACATTCAGTCCCCCGCTCTGACACACACACACACACACACACACACACACAATCACACAATCCCTGTCTCGCGTTTTTTCTCTTCCTCTCTTCCACAAACATGAAAACACACACACACTCATCTCAGACAGAAACAAACAACCTGATGTAATTATACAACATTGCAAATAGTAATCACCGAAAGTCACCGTAGTGGGAGGTGTAGAAACGACAATAAATACAGGGAGTAAGGCTGGATGCACCAAATATTAAAAAAAAAAAAAAAAAAACTAAATGTCAGGGATAGCAGACTTAATACTAGTGACACAAAATATTTTGCTGAACTAAAATGCAAAAAAAAAAAAAAAAAAAAAAAAAACATTTAACCAAAAGCATGGCCATTGTTTCTGTTATATTTTGACAGGCTTCTTGATGCAAAATGGGCTTAGTGCCATTACCTATGAAAAATACCTATACATCAAATAATACAATGTATTTCATTTATGGTAAAAGTAGATAGCAGGTGACAGTAATAAATAAATAGATGGCTATAATGGCAACAAATGCTAGTAATGTGATGAACCCCACTGTTAAACCCAATGCAGCTGTGTGATGAGTGGGCCTATAGAGAGGTTATGCTGAGTAAGCTAGGGCCTTTGAAGGAGGCTGCAAACTGAAAGATTGGGAGGCAGATGGAGATGTGTTTGGGGGATGGATAGCACTCAAACCATTTTCAAGGGTTTCAAGGCCACACACACACACACACACACACACACACCACATATTGAACAGACAGACAGATACACCCACACACACAAACATACTGAACAGACAGACAGGCAGACCACACTCTAGAACATGCATAGATACAGAACAATCCATCCATCCAATAAAACACACCTTAGCGTAAGTATAGCTTTTACTATGTGTTGTTTTCACGTGTGAGTAATGGTGCTTTAACATGCACACGTTTAGAGCTAGAAGAGAGATGCTTCAAAGCCAGCCAGTTCAGCCAAACCAATGGGGATATACTGTATGTTATGTAATACAAGCTAAAATGGTCGTCCTCCAGACTCATCCGAGCACCCTTGTGTTCTCCTTCAGGTGTGCAGACTGAAGCATCTGTCACAAGCTCTTGAAATGAACAACCAGATTTCTTATTTTAGATAGGCTAATCTACTGATATGGTTTATGATGAGACTCTTTTTATGGTGTCTTCTGCAACAATTACGTTGCTCTCTAAATATAAAAAATAGTATTTCAGGAATAAAGGCCTTAATAAAATGTCTACCTTTGTCTTCTATCAGTTTTGGAAAAAATCCGGCAGACCAGTCGTATTAGGCCCACTGTTTATATTGTGCTACGCTGAGTAAGTATAAAGTGTGCAAGGTAACATTGTGTAAATACCCTGTTATATAACGCTACAGAGGGCTCTCGTCCTTTCTCTCGCCAGAGTTATCCACAACGCTTAAAAAGATTGCAATTCAATGCTCAACAGCCCAAAGCGATGCATTATTGATATAGCCGCTCGTATCTCTTTAAATGGGTTTGGTCTGTTTTGTGTGCGTGTGCATGTGTGCCAGAGAGAGAGGGAGAGTAGGAGGCAAGCTTTGTGTAAGATAAACCGAATGAATAGACATAGATGCCGCTATTTTAGGTTACATTATCGGCTCTGTTAAACACCCTTTACGGTTTCTACATCAACTAATTTATAGCAGGCGCTGATACTCATTTGGTTTTATGCTTCAAGAACTGAATATTTTATTCTCGCCTCCAGAAGGAAATAACGGGCAGGGCTGCAATTTTATTTATTTATTTTCCTCATGCACTCTGCAACGCTGGGGAAAACGTGATTACGCTAGACTGTGTTATTTGACTGAAGATGGATTAATGGTTGTGTGATCTGCATACGAAAGGTAAGAGAAACCATAACATGTTGTTTACTGTTGTCAATGAAGTAAACAGGATGCATGCTGAATCAATAATTTGGTACGGCTGCATGGGCAGGACGTTTTGTCTTGTAGGCTACAGTCGACCAACTGCCCGGGCAAATGCCAATGACGTTAAAGGGTTCTTAAACGAAATATCATAACGTATAACACTGCAGCACCTACAGTTTACGCCAACTTACTCTCGGGAACACTCCATGATGAGAGGGTGATCGATATCTCTGATTTAAGAAAAGGATACGACTGTTGCTGCCAATAATATGACCGCTCCGGCGTATGCACGTCTTTGTCTATTCTGTCAGTCTCAGCAAGCTGCGTCGGGGCCGTAAAGAATGCAAACATTACCTTGCGTGAACATCTTCAAAATGACGTAATATCTCCTCCAAAAATGCAAGGATAAGCGCCCGGCGAAAACTAAAATAAATAGGCCCACCAGAGTGTCTAAAATTATCCGAAGTCAACGTCGCTGTGCAATTTCTTTAGACATCTGATACCACTGCATTGCTATGAAAGCAACATTTGCAATACTGTATCAATTTTGTACCATTTAATGCAGACCTAACACTGTTACATCAAAGAAGAAGTATCTGTATTATATTACATTGTTGCCTCTGAAAGCATTTTGACAGCAAATTCTTTGCTTATACGTTCAGTAACCCAGACCAAAAGTGAAGCACATTCAAATATCCTACCGTGGTGCTTAATCAGATATAAGCTATATTATAAGGCTATTTCAAAAGTTATCACATGATGTCTGTCATCTTGACCAACATCTGACAGATGTGAGAATCCCACAGTCTTCTGTTTTAGTATCAGTAGTCTCTCTTACTCTTCCTACCTCTGGTGTTTAAGAGCATTCTCATTGTCTTCAGCAGGCTCTTATCACTGGGTAAGCCTCTTAAAACCTTTAGTAGATTTATGGAAATAGAGTTGATCACGGAATTAAGGAAGAGAAGTAACAGAGCTAATGAAAACCATAGAGAGCAAAGAAAGCAACAGAAGTACCCTCCCTTATGAACCTCTTGTACCTGACCCACTTGGTATTTGCAGTGTGCAGTGTGTGTGTGTATATATATATATATATATATATATATATATGTCACACAATCTCCTCTTTCTCTGTCTTAATACTGAGTAGCATACAGGGCTTCATCCATGCATGGCAAAGTTAATAGGACACCCGGCCATCATCCCTACCCCCCCTCAGGCCTCAGGAAAGTAGTCTCTCGTATCTCCCTCCCTTTGTTGTGGGACCCATAGCGTCAGACGGCACAGAGATACTGTAGACTTCACAGAGGAGGGAAAGTGACCTCGGTGTTGAGGGCCAGGCCCCATTAAGCAGGCTAGTGAGCTCTTAATGGGGGTCTATGCATAGAGTGGGTCTGTTAGAACTCAAAGCTCGTCCGTTGCGTGCATGGAACGTGTGAAGGTAATTAAATGGACAAATCAAATGAAAGGTGTAATGTGGGATGCTTAGAGGTAGATAGTTAGTTGGGTTAGTTAAATAGATAGTTAGGTTAGTTAGTTAGATAGATAGATAGATAGATAGATAGATAGAAGGAAAGAAAGATAAATAGATAGACAGATAGATAGAGAGAGAGACAGAATGGAGGAGATGGTAGTCTGTGTCTGGCTGCTGCTGTTTCTGTCTTTGGAAAGCTGGGTTGGAGCCCAGACAGGTCTGTGACATGCCTGAAGTTTTGTGATGGCTAATTTAGAGGCAGAGTTGACACTTCTCTGCTGCTTAAACATTTCCCTCGTGGATTATTTATATTCTTTGTTGGGAGCTGAGCGTCTGTCTCTCGTCAGAGATATGCTGCAGATGATGGCTCCAACCATCAGAGCCAAATATTAACGGCAGAGGGGCTTTCCTGGTCTCTTTGATCTCGGAGGTTTTGAACACGAATAACTATTCACGTTTTAAATAATCTTTACATTTTTTAATTTCTCATAGTCCCGGAAAGTTATCGGAAACATGGGTGCTATTGAGAGAAAGTTTGGGTGCTTTATAACCTATATGACTGAGCTCTATGGCAGCCCTGACTCTGACCCACATCCTTTCGGAAGAAACTTAACAGGCAAAGAAAAAAAAATTATATACGTTCCACTTCCCAGTGGTTTCCAGAGAACTTCATCGAACTTCCAGATTTCTTGTCCTCCCTTCGACATCAAATGCCAACGAGTCTCAGAAGTTCGCTTAAGCCACTTTCCCTCTCCGAGAATAAGTCTAGATTGTGGGAATGCTTTGAAAGTGCAAATCCTTTCTAAGGGTTCACTGCCAAGTCCTGTCCACTCCAAAGACCACCCCCCTCCCTCCTCCACCCATTTTTGTCTGTCTCTCATACCCACCGACCACCATCACCACCACAACCACTGACGCCTCCAACATCCGCACACACTGCTTGTGTGACACGGTGCGCATCTGTCATGCAACTGTGCCAGTCGCCCAGTCCATCTAGCCACTCTCCCTCCTTGTATGCTTGTTGGTGCAAAGGCCCGTCCGCAAAGCCAGCAAACAAGAGTAAGTAGGCCGGCCCCATAGGCTGGATAAAAGGGATTGCAAAGTGGCTGAGGGGGAGAGAGAGAAAGAGAGAGAGAGAGAGAGTGGGAGAGAAAAGAAGAAAGAGAGAGGGAGAGTGTTTGTGAGAGAAAGAGAAAGAGAGAGAGGGGGGGGGGGGAAGAAAGAGAGAGGGGCTTTTGCAAAGCCAATCCTCCGCTGCCTGTCCTGTGGGCAACAGTCTGCCGCTCAGGCCTGCCAAGACCTCCAGAAACATTTAATTAATGCTGTTTCAGGCCTTTCCACTGGTACGGGCTGCTCTCAGTGCTGATGGGAGACGCAAGCCCTTGTTGGAGATAATGTGACATGTGGAGGGCTGGATGAATGCGTATAAACATAAACATACACACAAACATACAGATCTACACACACACACACAAGAAGCTTTATGTAGGATGTACATACACACACACACGCGCATGTACACATACAAACAAACACACACACACACACACACACACACACAAGAAGCTTTATGTAGGATTTTTGCCATGGCTTTGTCCACCCAAAAAATGGTTGTGTGTCACAATATGTAAAAATAAAATGAGCTTGCCCTTGTTTATTCAGGTCAATGCCCATTCTGTATCCACAGCCCATTTGTGAAAGCGTAATGGTAGCTTGTGATGCTGACTCTAATGAGGAGAGAGAGTGGACCCACCTAGAGGGGGGAGGGGGGGGTTTTAAAAAAAAATTGAGCCAGAAGGGAACTCTTCTCTTCAAAGCTGTGACTGAGTGAACGAGTCCAGGGGGGGGGGGGGGGTGTTGTTTTGGGCTATACAGTAGGCCGCCATGACACCTTCACATAGTCTGTGTTAGAAGATGCCAGCCGTGCTTTATCCTCCTCTGTCCTGATCTGGATGTAATATTATCCAATGCTGTGGCTTCCTTTGGACTCTGTGGTTTCTGCAGAAGATACAGTACTTTATATATACAAAGTGTTGCTCAAGGTCTACTGAGAGTAAAACCTGTGTCTTTTAGCAATATTAATATTTTATAGATCGATAGTCATAGATTTTATAGATTTTTATAGATTTCAACAAGTTTTGTTAACTTTTGTTTGGTACATGAAAGTACTATGAGAAGGGGTTCTTTCTGATCACTAATCAGTGCTAAATTCCTGATGCTGAATTCCTTGCCAGGGTGTTGAAATGAATCAACACAAGCTGCACCATTGAAAGAAAAAAAAACAAGCATTGAATGAGCGGACACACAAAAAGAGGCCTGAGAAAGAAGAATGTGTTTGTATTTGAAAGCCTGGAGCTCGGAAACTCTATTTGTCTAAGGAATCCTGTTCAGTTGAGCCTCCGCAAGGATGGATATAGAAGCTCCCTCCAGTATAGTCTGAAAAATCCTACGACTAATTTTAGTTTGATCAGACCAGATGGCTACTCACATGGCTGGTCACTTCAGCCTCCACTAAGACGTATATAGAAGCCCCCTCCAGGAGTCTGCAGAACCCTAAGACGAATTTTAGTTTGATCCGACCAGATGGCCGCTACCTTGACCTGATGTTTGATGCATCTCGCATCTCATACAGAAACGGTTAAATGACCCATTATGGAGGGATGGGTTAATAATACCGCATTCCCTTCAGGGTGATGAATGCGTGGTTGGCTATCGATTGCTTTTCCAGTCTGAGAGGAGGGAGGAACGGAGGGAGTGACTCTGCTGCCGGGGTAGAGTGACACAAAGAATGGGAAGAAGCTCGGCAAAGGCTAAAGGGTGGAACGCTACCAAGCTAAGGCTAACCATAACAAAAGGGCAAAACATTTGGTCAGCTCCCCGAAACGACTCTAACATTGATCAGGCAGAGGTGCTCAGTCAACTTGACTGAAAGAGATCCACTTCGCTTTTTTACAGAGGGGGCAGCGGATGAATAGAACTCAAGTACAGAGTCACAGACATTGTAAAGAAAAGCACTCCATATCCACAACACAGTAGGTTCACTTTGTATATACATTTAGTTATTTATTTCTGCCATAAATAGGCACTTTACTGAAGAACTACCACAGGGTCGCAGCCAAGCCAGGCGGACAAGAGAAAGAACAGAAGGAGAATTAAGGACATGCCTTACCTCATACTACCTTGTCTACTGCCTACTGCTTTCATACAGATACATCTGTATCATTACCCAAAACAATGGATATGCAGTATACTTCATACTTATAGTAAGTATAGTATACTTCATCCACTCATATACTCAGTGTCAGTGTGTGTTTATCCCATCTGTGAATTAGTAATTATCACATAGCACACAGAGGTGAAATCCACTAACCCAGAGCAGTGGGCAGGCTGCTGCTCTGGTGCCTGGGTAGACATGAAGAGTTAGGTGCCTTGCTCAAGAGCATCTCATCCCCTGTAATGGTAAGAGCCACTGTGACGTGCTCCTTGCATTGATGGGAACTCAGCTTTGGGGTTCACCAGCAGGCAAACTGGAGCAGCACTGATGTCACTTACTGACAATTGGGTGACATAGTTTCAGCAGCCATTTGTCGAATGCTCAATAACAGCCAACTTAAAGGCCTGTTTAAATATGATCAGTGATCGTATAGGGAATTGGAATGTGTTCTGTGATGTATGTTGTGTGTGTGTGTGTGTGTGTGTGTGTGTGTGTGTGTGTGTGTGTTTGTGGTTTGTCAGTGGAGCTCTGTTTCTTATGATGGCTGCCCTTCTCTCCCTGGGTAGAGGACAGCAGGCAACAATGTGGGTAACAGCCTTATATTTCTCCTGCCATAAAGGTTTGGGGGATGACAAAAGGCTGTGTGCGTTTGTTAGATTTTTTTCCCAGGCTTCTAGTTTTTTATTCCACAGGAGTGAACAGTACACAAGAGAAGTCTTCTGGGAGGTTATATATCCACTATCCACTATCACAGCCAAACACAGCCCTGCCCACTCCCTCTACACACAAACACACACACGCAGGCACACATATCCCTTATCCTACAAAGAGCACATTAGCATGATGCAGATGTTGGTTTGTTTGTTTTATTTGGAAATCTTTAAAACCAATTGCACCAAAATGCAGCCACAATTCATTGCTCTGAGCTTTTAAGGCTTCCTCGTTCCTCCTGTTATTAAATAGGTTCTTTTTTCCATCTCCTGTCTCCAACCCCCACCCACCCTCCCTCCCCCTCTGGTTGCCCAGCAGCCCATCCCACCATTCCCCTCCCCCTGTGTCCTCATCTGGATGGCAGCCATACCCTCTCAACGTCCTGGGCTCCAACCGCTTCCAGATATTTTTTTTTTCCTCATAGCAAACTGTTTATCTGTACCCAGCCTCTGTTTTGCTTACACCCCCACCGCCTTCTCCTCCCCTCGACAACATCTCCAGTCCTCCATGCCCAAACATGTAGTGGGGCAACACACAGCGCGCTGGGTTGTCACTGTCAGATCATGCCATGTCTTACTGAGTTAACTGTGCAGATTGGTTGTGAACAACGATGATGCTGGAGAGGCATCCACCCCCCCCCCCCCCCCCCCCCCGCCCTCCCCACCCTCAGCCTCTGCGGTGACTTTGACTGAATGTGGGTTCGGATGACCGTGATGTGGCCTTGCTCAGTTTAGAAAGTATTTCATGTCATGCATGCCTATGAGTCTGATGCTCAGACTTGCTTGTCCAACACATCACCCTTGGCTTAATGGATACTTTAAGATAACAGAAAAAGAACAACGCAATTGAGCAGTGATTTCCCTAAACATACTGTACAAAGACAGTTAGACGTCAGTTTACTAATTTACTAGAAAAAAGCTGTACTAAGCTATACATTGTGAAAATAATCTGGTCTCAAAAGACAACACAAAGGCTGTAATACTCAAACCAAAGTGGTATACTCAAACAAACACAAGGGACACAGGCATCTGAACTAAAATATAACAAACAACAGCCAACCAATCGTCAACAAGATGGTTGGGGGTAGGGGTTGGAATAAATTGCAGATTGGTTGGCCGTGGTTTGGTGTGTTTGTGTTTGTTTGAGTGTTTGAGTGTTATCTTTTGAGGTTGGGTTTTTTCACAATGTGTTCAGGGGGCAAAAAGCAAGCCGATCAAAGAGAGATGCCTACAATTTCAGACAAAAATGAAATCACACTAAAATCCTGCACCATGTCATACGTTATGAAGAAACCCAGCCTGAAAAGACAACAAAGGGATGTAATACTCAAACCAGAGTGGTACATTCAAACAAACACTGTTTTCTTATCAGTTCATGACTAGTGTCCGCTGGAGCTTTATTAAGAACAAATTTCTGAAACGATTCTGTCAAAGTCATTATTAAATCAGCCCAGTAATCCCTATGAAATATAGATTGTAATATAATAAATGCATAGTGTTTCAGCCCCCCAGTAATATTTACTCTGATAAAGCTGGTCATTACAGTATGTTTGTGGTCTGTGCAAGGCCCTTGCTAATGTCCCACCCTTACCACCGCCACCACCATCATGTGACACTGTTATTATACAGCATCACGTGGTGTAGTGTGTACTGTTGACTGTTTAAAATATGTGACAAATTTGATGGTTGTATATACTGTAAAAAGCTGAATAAAATTCACTTGGGTGAGGGACAGAGGCTGGCCCAACTGCCACCTAACATGGGATCGGTACCGGTGACAGTATAAATAAACTTTTCTGTCAAAACACATCGACTGTAGCTGGCCCAGAGAGCAAAAGAGCATTGCTGTGTCTACTTAAAATGCCGTCGATATAATATTTTTTCCCTTCAAATGGATGACATGAAGATGCCATATGGATAGCAGATTGGCTCCTGGCCATGGCTGCGTCTGTCTGGCATGCCTCCAGGACGGCGCAATATCCATCAAGATCTGCCCAGACCGAGGTGAACACATTTTTCTCTTGTCAGGACCACTCAGGACCCCTCCATTTTCATGTCAGGCGAATCTACCAGCCACCACCCCCACCCCCTCGCCCCCACCCCCTCCGTCAACTCCTAACTTTGACTGAACACACTTGCCAGCACACCTCGTGTCATTTCTCACTTGAAATGGTGGTGACCGTGGACACCATTAGCACAAAGCAGAAAAAGGGCTGCGGAAATGATGCGCCGACATTACAGCACGGTGATGAAATATTGATGATTCTCAGTCTGGCCTGTGGTTGTGTGTTGGTGCTCTAAACGCCTATCATCATATGCATAAATGCATGGCCACACCTCCCCTTGCTTTTTCTTTCTCCTCAAAGCGCTGAGAGGAGGCCCTGATACAGTAGTTCTTGCCAGTTATAACAGAGTAATAATAATACACTTCGGCTGTTTTGGGATTTTGTAGATTTTGTTGTTGTTTTTGTTGTTGTTGTTGTTGTTGTTTTCTGATCAGTTTCCCATGATAGTGTTTTAAAGCTCATCAATTGCTCACATAAGGAATATAACACAACACGCAACACGCCCATTGCACCCCAATGCTCTTTTTGATATTGCATTCTTTATACTGTGTGTATATCATGTAGGTTATATAATGTGTGTGCGTATATGCACATCGAGGATTGGTGCCTGCTTACAGTAACATGTAATAGGTCACAGGTTTCCATCCCAGGTGATGATGTTTTTTTTTTTTTTTTTTTTTTTTTTTAAAAAGTCGTCAAATTCTATGCAGCTTGATTGTTAATCCTCTTTTGTAAATCGCTTTGGATGAAAGCCTCTGCTAAATGCACAAACGTAAATGTAATATACAATGCGCAGTGCAGTGGATAACCACAATGTCTGCAATTACATTCCTGTTGTCTGTTCAGTGTTTAGTGCAAGGTTTAGGTTAAGAAATATGGCACGGTTATAGGTCTGTTCAAGGTTTAGTTAAAGAAGTATGGAAGTATGGAGTGGGGTTGGTATGGGGTGTATTAGCTGCTCTAGGCAAGGGGCATCAGGAAAATGCTTTAAATTCCATATATTGTGTATGTGTGTGTGTGTGTGTGCGTGTGTGTGAGAGAGAGTATGTGTGTGTGTGCCTGTGTGTGTGTGTGAGAGAGAAAGAGAGAGAGGTGTGTGTGTGCCTGTGTGTGTGTGTGTGTGTGTGAGAGAGAGAGAGAGAGAGAGAGAGACTGTGTGTGTGTGTTTGTGTGGGCCCTCTCCTCCTCAGCAGCTCTCCTTGGTGCTGAAGTTGCAAGGCTGTAATGCCTGGCTGTCCCAGCAGCCCCTCAGACAGTTGCGCTGAGCAACACATAACTTCCTCCTCCTTCCCCTCCACTTCTTCCCTTTCCTGCCCTTTTACATCAACGTGTCCAGAGGACAGGGCTAGAGAATAGATGGAGGTGTGGAGAAGAGAAGAGAGTGTAACTGGTGGGGTGTTTACATTCAACCATGGCGGTTCGGTTGTGAGGAAGCAAGAGGGGACACAACCAGGAAGTGTGTTCAGACTTATCTTGTTGAGTCACTGGAGTGGATGAGAGCCCAGCTTGTGCTGTGCGAAGACAGTGGGGAGTTGTCTAAGATTAGAAATAGGCTCGTGTGTTGACCTGATTTATTGCGTGCAACATGCTGAGTGGACCTGAGGAGATGGCATCGTACTACTTTGATTTGCATCTTTGAGCGATAACTCGGGTCAGCACTTAAATGCTTCTTTTCCTATGTGTGTGTACCTTATTTATTTTATGTTGATTAAATATCATGAGGTGTTGCATTGTCCTGCCTTGTTGCATTTTTCTGTTATCAATTTTTATAAAGTGTGTAGAAGTATACTCTCAGTATTACAGTGGGAGCCTATAGTTTAGAACTCAAAACACTTATATGCTTCTAGTGTGACCCAGATGTAATTTTCAAGACCAGAATGTCTATCTATCTATCTGTCTATCTATCTATCTATCTGCAATGTTATTTCTGCTTCAACTGCCTGCATGTGTTTACTTAGGCTATCTAAGTCAAACAAGCTGCATTACTGCTTTCTATGTGAAGAGGATCCTTGCTTTGCTTGCAGTGTTTTGTTTGGTGGTGATAGACTCTCTGGAGGGCTTATTCAGGAAATTGAGGCTGAGGGAGAGGAGAGACAGGCAGAGAAAGAGAGAGAGAGAGAGAGAGAGAGAGAGAGAGAGAGAGAGAGAGAGAGCTCATTGACATTTTCCAGCAGTGTCTTTGGTGCACAAAGCACGCACACCTGCACAGACTTTTTAAGGTGGACCTGGCTGAAGCCCAGGCAGCTTCATGTCATAACACTGACTATTAGCCAGCTATATTTGCTTTATCCCTATCAAAACAGTCAGTTTATCATTAAGTAGTCTAATGTGCTCTGATACCCTGCTCTCTACAGTCACCTGTTTGGTAGCAAAATATTTTATTTGACCATCTTAATTTTAGACATTGGATTTTTAGCAGCAATAAAGACAAACGAACGAGATTTTTGTTTAGTTTAGCCTACACAGTGCGCTACGTTATTCCTCCATTTATTCCTGGCTCTTAGCCTTTGATGTTCACAGACAGTAGAGACGTTTTGAGACGCACAATCTTACTGTAATATGATATCGCCATTGAACAGTTGAATTAAATTTACTGTTTTAATGTTTTTCCGCTCGTTTGACTCGGATGTTATTTCTGTAAAACAACAGGGTACAAGCAAGATCACAGAGGAAAAAAACGTGTGGGAGAATTGTCATTGGACGTAGGCAAAGACGGAAGCCCTAATATGGAGTGCTGCTGTATTAGTGGGAATACTGCGCCGTGGATACCAGGAATTGAACATCTGTCTAAAAATATGACGGCGTGTCTAGATAACCAGTGTCTGTTCAGTTCTTTGGGTTGTAGTGATGGGTTCTACGCTCGACGCCCAGTTTCCAGCGTGTAGGTGCACCCAAAAACAGGCCGCCCCCAATACCACCGCCTTGCTTGCCTACACATGAATGAAAGTAAGCGAAAGGAGTGCATAGTGCTGCTTAGCTATACGTGTCGGTGATGTCATATCTCTCGACGTTTAAGGTATTTTTCTTTTTAAAATGTGAGGTAAATATATTGCTTAAGCATCCGTTTAATCAGCAGTTACAGTGAGACGTTTTTGCAACAAACGGGGCTACTGTATTCTATGTATAGACTAGCCTACAGATAACCGCTTGTCGACTAGACTATCACAACAACGGGGTTTACATCCTCCCGAAATAATGTAGTCGACGTTTGTGGATACAGATAAAATGATATCGAGCGAATAGTGCATCGGCCACATTTAGCCCACACGACAAACGTCGGGTTCGGTTAAAGGTAAGGTGCTATGCGGATACACTGTTCGAGGATCTGCCATTCATGTATCGGTTATTGTTAGGTTACAGGCTGCAGGTGCTTGCCATTTTCGCTCCAGTAACCAATCGACATCTCTGTATATCGATTTATGATTTTTTTGGTTATTTAGAAAGACGCATCATCAAGTTAGTCGAGCCCAGGTTACCGCGCATCTCAGTAGTAGCCTAGGCTACTGTTTTAGACACATTAGGTGGCAGTTCATGAGGCTACACTGTGTCTATTTTTGTAACAATACCCGCCGCTTAGCTGGACGGTGCTTTTTTTCTTCCTCTAAAAGCTGGGATTCATTTTAAAATATGTGATAGTCAGCATCGTTGTTGTTCGTTGACTACTGGGACTAGGCTACTGAGATTTTAATGCAGAATACAGATGGAACATATTTATTAAGTTCATATGTTTAATTCAGCGTTTCTGCATCTACGAAAATTATTTTTTTTAATATTCAGACCAAATACTGTAGCTATTATGTAATTTCACTTATCCTATCGTTGGCTATCATTAGATCCAGTGTAGGCTACAGGCAGTAGGCTAAGGGATAGTCGCTAAGTGATGTGTTTGAACAAAAACGAAAAAGAAAATGCATTGTCTGCAGGGTTAGAGATCTTAATAAATGATTTTGAGAGCACTTATTTTTGAAGTCATACAAAGACATCAAAATTTGAAGTCATACTAAGACATCAAATAATTTCGGCAACAGTGCCATAATAGATATGCAGTCCATTTGAACGTCCAGCTTATGTTATTCCTGTCCAAAACCATACCCCTTGAAAAGCTAGCTTTTAAACACACTGTTACATAATTGCATATGCATTTTTAATAGATCTTACGGCACAACAGGATTAAAAAAATCTCTTTTTAAGAGTACTTTTCCTTTTTTTTTTCGAAGTTATTGAGTGTTGCACATGCAGTGAGAATGCCCTAGACCTAGGGCATAGGTCCTACAGTATAAATAGTGAAGGTGAAGACATTTTCGGATGAAGACATTGCCTGGTAAACATTTCCACACTTGTAAAGGGTATTTCAAGTAATATAGGCTACGATTTCAAGTCAATCAACACTATTCTTTCGAAAACAATACCTTTACACACTTTTATTACCAGGATGAGGGAATTGTGTGGCTGATTTGCCTTGTCTGTCTATCTGATGTTGCTGTTAATTGGTCATTCTCTTTGTGCCCCTTTCCCTGTTGACACAGGCCTCCAATGCTGAACATGTCCACCCCCAGCGACCTCAAGTCTCCTTGCGTAACTCGGAACGGCATGGTCAAGCTGCCCCCCCAGCCTAACGGCCTAGGCTCCGCCAGTATCACAAAAGGGACCCCCGCTGCCAAGAACCGCCTGTGCCAGTCCTCCTCTGTGCCCACCATCCTGCCTCCGCCCAGCCTGCCCTACCACCTGGATCCCCTGCCCACGGCAGCCTCGCTGCTGGGGCCTGACCTGGACACTAGCCCCCTGACGGCCATGAAGCCCCCTCTGCGGCAGTACCCCAGACCTCTGATGGAGCGCCAGCTGGTGCTGGACGAGAAGGTGCTCAACCGGCTGCTGTGGTACTTCACCACGGCTGAGAAGTGCATCCTGGCCCAGGTGTGCAAGACGTGGCGGAAAGTGCTGTACCAGCCCAAGTTCTGGGAGGGCGTCACGCCCATCCTGCATGCCAAGGAACTGTATACCATCCTGCCCAACGGAGAGAAGGAGTTTGTCAGCTTGCAGGCTTTTGCACTGCGGGGCTTCCAGTCTTTTTGTCTGGTGGGGGTCTCCGATTTGGACATTTGTGAGTTCATCGACAACTATCCCCTGTCAAAGAAAGGTGTGAAGTCCGTCAGCCTAAAGAGGTCAACCATCACGGACGCAGGACTTGAGGTAACCAATACTTCCGTGTCAAGAATGCCTAACATTTCATTCATTTGACATTATACAATAATAGTAGTTTATGTAATAATAATATAAACTAAAATATTAATCATTTAGGGCTTTTAATAAAATTAAACCATTTTAGTCCCATGATGAATACTCATTGACTTCCATGTCCCTGTCTGGATTCAGAGGCAGCTTTGCATTGTACACATTGTGTATACAGCTCTGTTACACACAGAGGAATGTTTCCCATTGTGTTTTTGTATGCCTGACATCTGGAATGTTCTCATTCCAGTAGCCTCATTTTCATGTCACCATCCTCATTCCACTCCACTCATAAGTAGGTGCATGTGATTGTCAATAGCCCAGCAATGTATGTTGGGGACCCTGGAAAAGAGTCCTTGGAATGACATCACATTGCAGAGGCATGCCCTCTGGAACATTGCAGAAACCTTTTTGAGTAATACTCTGAATATGGGTGTGTTTGGCAAACATTAAGGGAACATGTCTGAATATAAATAGATCACTTTGTGAAAGTCCACTTGTCGTTTGTAGTCTGTCTCAACCCATCAATGCATGACTGATGTAAGGGGCTGGTGATACATTCAAATAGGCATAATGGTAAACATGAAGAATTCCTGAAACATCACTAAGCAAAGGCTCAATTTTTGAGGCTGCTACTCACAGTCCCCATTGGTAACACTTTATTTTCAGTTAAGATGTTAGCCATTAATATATACCTAATTAATGTCTGTATTACTGACTTGTAATACAGACATTAAGTAGAAGTCAAGGCCTACTAAGTCCTTATTAAGATCAGATCAAGAATAAATGCCTAATTCATCAGAAATGTGTAAATAAATGGCTAACAAATTATTTACATTGTTTAATACATGGCTTACAAGTGACTTATACAGACATTAGGTATATATTAAATGCGAACACGTGTGCCTTAAAATAAAGTGCTACCTTCTTCTCATATGCATTTGATACACCTCTTAGGCAGTAAAAGGGTAAAAGATTTTGTCCTTTGGCCTCATAGTTTAGACCTAAGTTGAGTGTGTTATTATTTTGGCCCAGTTATGTTCATCATATGTTTGGGAAATAAAAATAACTTTAAGTTAGAGCAATAATACACAAGACAGTGTTCTCCACACTTCTGTCAAATTCTGTCTATCCATCCATTGAGTTTGTTTTAGGTCTATTCAAAGTGTCATCAAAACATTAGTCATTTGTTATGCACATTGAATAAAAAAGCTAAAATTAAGGAGGGGTCGTTCTACTTTACAGCACATAGGTTAGAATAACTGGCCATTTCCGCAGTTGATATACTGAGGCCTTGACTGTGTTATAGATAGGGCTGGACAATTAATCGCATTTACAATATAATCGCAATTTTGAGAATCACAATTTCAAAATCGCTGAGGTGCGCAATTTTTTTTGTTTTGTAACTGCATAGACTTAATGCATAGACTTGTTTGTTAGCTACACTCTGCACTATGTTAAACAAGGACTGTGGTTCAATGCAACAAGATATTCTCTTGAATAAAAATATGCTGATTAATGAGTAGTTCATTTTCTATTTTTAATTAGACGTTGTGTACAAATATGCATATTAATGGGACATATTTGGTGCTTGTGGTTTTTATTGTGAAAAATCGCAATAAAATCGCAATCGCAATATTGGTTGAAAAGAATCGCAATTTTGATTTTTGGCTAAATCGTACAGCCCTAGTTATAGACCAGTCTATAACAAACAATGATGAAAAAAATTGTCACTGTCATAAGAGAGTGCATAAATGCCTCTGTGCCGCTGCTATTCTAGGAAACTTCTTGTGTTGCCATGGCGAACGCTGTAATTGTTAAGAGATGATGAGCGTTTGCGTGTTCTTTCTGTGCTCAAGATAGACAGAAGTGTCCAGTCCTGTGGATCTGATGGATTCAATGACCAGTGCTGCTCTTTGGTGGGTTGCCTTTAGTCCACGTGACTCAGGTCATGAGAGGAAGACTACCAGGGAGAGGCTGACAGAGAAGCGGTTGTTGAATGTCACCCCAGTTGCTTACAAGAGCTGTTTGTTTTCCGGAATGTTTGTTTTCAGTTGTGACCACAGGCCAATGCAGCCAGTGTTTTTCACAAGGCCAGGCCATCCCCGCTTATTTATGCAGTTAGCTTGTCCTGTTGTCCAATTGTCCCTGTTGTTGGGTACTGTCTGTGGGCCAAACTGCTTAGCGCTGTGCCAACTGATCCTACAATCAGGAAGTGTTACAACATGCACTTAATGAACCCTAATAGCTTGCTGTTGCTAAGTGACTGAACCTTGGAAATGGATGACCATTTTTTTTCCCCATCAGTTCCAGTTAACTCGGGTCTGTGGTGTCTGGTGAACCTCTGTGATTGGCGGTCTCAAACTGACATGTGATGTAGGTTTAGAATCAGAATTCTTGTGATGCGTTGATAAGACTCCCTCGTTAACTCTCCCATGTCTGTTCACTTTTCCAAAATGGCAGAATAGGTGGTGTTTGGGATCGGGAAATGATCCCATCCACAGCAGATGAAGTTCTTTTCTGTAATTAGATGTCGTTGTGTAATCAACCTAGGGAACATCACACTTCCAGATATCTCTTGGCAAGATTCTTAATGAGGAAACAACATGCTTTTCTCCTGAATACCAGTGAGGTCAGCGACACCCCAAAGAGATAGAGAAATACCAAACAGACATTTGTGAGTATCTGCCTGCTTTACACAAAAATCTCAATAAAAACACATGATAAAATGGACGGGGAGATGCATTTGTCTGTTATTAACTTGTCGCTAAGTATGAGTATGGTGATTTAATTATAACAAGGCAGGGTAACAGGACAAAAATGGGAAAACACGTGCAAATAGGTAAGCTCGATACCCTTCTGTCTTGTTCACTTGTCTCGTCAAATTATTGTACCAAACCATAATATGTTGTAGTGACTGGTTAGGAGAACCTGATTTTAAATCAATCCTTATCAGGGTGAATTTGAATGTGTCAGAAATGTATGTTGTGGAAAACCTTACCGGCAGAAGGGCTTGCAGGCGTCGTGATTTCTCTGAGGTTATGCAATGCCATGGCAAATAAGCCCCATGTTGCTATGGATGATGGCTTGAGACAGGGAGGTGTGTTTCCGAGCCATATATTAGGGACTCAGAGTGGAATGGGCAGGTTTGTGTTGACTGGAGACTGAGTGTGCTCTGTGAAGACAAGAAAAAATGGAAGCAGTGTTGGGTGATCTCGGCGCATTAATGGGTTTTGATGGGTAAAGGCAAGTTCACATCTTTTGTGTGTGTGTGTGTGTGTGTGTGTGAGAGAGAAAGAGAGAGAGAGAGAGAGAGAGAGATAAAGCAAGAGAAAGAGAGAGAGAGAGAAAGAGAGTACGGACTTCCCCTGTGCAGAAAGTGTTGAATTTTACATTTCAAAAGAACTGGTATGTGAGTCAGTGAATGCATCTTTTGGAAAAATACCCATTTCAGGACCATCTCTCTCACACAGAATATAGTAAAGCAGAACTAAGGTTCAGAATAGTGAGGGTGAAGGTGTCTCAGACTGAGATGAATCTGCTTTTAGCTGCTAGTCCTTTCATTGGAAAGGTTGTAGCTCTGTGAATAGGGTTGGATGAAGTAGAAGCTACCTTTGCGCTGAAGTGGTTTTCTTAGGAATCGTAAAACCGGGTAAAATCTCAGAACAGTCCTGTGACCTCCTTGAAAATCGCCCAGCTGAATGCAGAATAGAAATGTCCTTCTGTCACAGACTCTCTGCTGAATTACTGTCATCTTACAGTGAGGTAAGGGTACAGGAGGTACATGTTGTCAAGGTATCACATTAAGTGCTACTACTGTTCCCAGATTGACTAAAGATACTAAAGTCTTTGAGCCGTGACTCGTATTCCAGTTAGTCTATACAAACCTTCTTCAGATCTTCAAATATTATGATGGATATTGTATGGTGACATGAAAAAAATTAATGCTTCTTGGTCCTCACAAGTCACATTTGCACATTACACAGAAATGCATATAAAGAGTGAAAGTCTCCTAGCCATCATTCGTAATGATGTTTTTCTGAACCTATAATTTGAACCAACATGAATATTTTGATTCATGTTGGAACTGCTCGCCTTGTTCATGTCAATAGGAGCTGACTGAGCTGTGGCCCACACACATGTAGGTAAACACTGCAGTGTAGATTTTACTGACTGTCAGATTCTTGCCCCAGGAAGGAACGATGCCTGTTAGTGGGATATATGTTGTTGTTTATATTTCACAGTATATTCTAAATTTTTCATAAGTAGACCAATTAGGGCATTAGGACACTGTACTTATCACTTACCCCTATCTGTGTCTGACATAGTATGATTGCCATGCGTAATATGTGGGAACCATATGCTCTTCCATTATACTCATTACTGGTGTAGGTCTCTTTGTCGTCACTGCTGATTGTGTGGTCTCATTTTTTATCAGATGTTTTCTCCTGAAGGCCCCATGCCCTGATGGTCCCATCTGGGTCGTTCTGACCCAGTAGTTGGGTTGGGCATGGATCGTATCAAATCCTTATCTTTCTATACATACAGTAAGCTTGGGTTCTTCATTCGCTTCCACAGAGACTCTTTTGATCATGGATGCTTTATGCTTTATGCCTGTCTTCATTTGTGCGCAATGGAATAAATCTACACCTCTACAGTAGCTAACATCTGAGTGTGGTGTCCAGTCTTCTGTTTTACTGAAGGAACCGTTAATTTTACAGTAAGATGTTTTTTGGGGCTTTTTGCCTTTATTCCGATAGGACAGTGGGGAGAAAGAAATCAGGGGGAGAATGATATGGGTGAGGATCCGGAAATGACCGAGGGTTGGACTCGGACCCAGGTCTCCAGGTTTAGGGTATGAACCACGGCACCCCCAACTTTTAATGTTTTTAGTTTGAACGCAGTGCAGGGGAATACTGTACCGAACGGTGTGTTTGACATGTTGCGTGGCCCTTGTGGTTGTGCGCAGGTGATGTTGGAACAGATGCAGGGCCTGATGCACCTGGAGCTGTCGGGCTGCAATGACTTCACCGAGGCGGGCCTGTGGTCGAGCCTGAACGCCCGGCTCACCTCGCTCAGCGTCAGCGACTGCATCAACGTGGCCGACGACGCCATCGCCGCCATCTCCCAACTGCTGCCCAACCTGTCGGAGCTGAGCCTGCAGGCCTACCACGTCACGGACACAGCCATGGCCTACTTCACCGCCAAGCAGGTAAAACACTGCACCATGATAGGCAGGGCTTCTACTAGCACATTCTACAGGAACCTGGTAGGTATATAATTCTGTAAATAGATAGATAGATAGATAGATAGATAGATAGATACAGAAGATGATAGACAGGTGGATAGACAGATAGATAGGTAGATACATACATAGATAGATTGATAGATAGTTTGTTTAACCGTTACACTGTTACAGGTCTAATCAAATGACAGACTCAGCACAGTCATCCTTACAATATCCTAGTTGGAATTTATCCACCAGACAAGATATGCCTATACTTGAGAGATGTAGTTATCTACTGTAGTATTGTTGAATTTTAATGTTTGGTAGTGTTGCCATTGGAATGTCTAGTCTGCTTGTGCTGTTGTTATACTATTCTGTGCTAAAGTTCCCCTAGCGATAATATTGTGTTCAGCAGACTTTCTAGGACATTTCAGGATAACAGCAACCATCTGGGAGCAGCTACAGTATGGCACTAATCATCCAACTCTCGTCCTGAACTTGCTCTATATATTGTGTTAGTAGAAGATTGTCGCCACTGGAGCAACTCCCAGTCCCTGTTGGACAGCAAGGCTAGTCTAGCCCATTCTGGTCCATTCACGTCACCCCCACCCTCCACGCCCTGTCTGTTCTGTGCTCCCCAGGGCTACACCACCCACACGCTACGGCTGCACTCCTGCTGGGAGATCACCAACCACGGCGTGGTCAACATGGTGCACAGCCTGCCCAACCTGACCGCGCTCAGCCTCTCCGGCTGCTCCAAGATCACGGACGACGGGGTGGAGCTGGTGGCGGAGAACCTGCGCAAGCTGCGGAGCCTGGACCTGAGCTGGTGTCCGCGCATCACAGACATGGCGCTCGAGTACATCGCCTGCGACCTGCACAAGCTGGAGGAGCTCGTGCTCGACCGGTGACTGAGATAGGACATTGCTTAAACACACTGACATCAACTGAAACCTTTATTGGATGTTAAAAATGTATTCATACATACATGCATACATACACACATGCATGTGTACACTGTACAGCGCAAACTTACATACATACAAACATACATACCTACATATGTAGAAAACATGCTTACGTACAAACATAGATATAGACATGTATGTACATATGTACAGTATGTATGTACATAAACACATATAGTATAAAATACAGATAAAAAACATAAACCATAGCATTCCACCATCTGTTGTTTTTTGTCCATTGAATCTAGCAGCTACCACATGGTCTGGTTTTGAAAGACCATGAGTTATTCTGTAGCTGAGGGAAGACTTCTACTGTAATGTCAGTTGTTATTGATCTAGCACTCATAGCATATCTGTCATTCGTTCATTCATATCGATATGAATGGCCTCAACAGACCGATAATGTGTGTGTACAATCGATAGAGAAGTTGCAGGTGTTTAAAGTCCTGGCTAGTCTGGCTAACACCCTTTGAGTGTATCGGCCTTCTGTTGTTGGTCCTGTTGTGTCTTCCTGGACGTTCAAGAAGAAATGTGAGGAAGAGGAGGGGTGAGGGAGAGGAAGGGCTATCTCTCAGTAAATGTGCTTCTTCCCCCGGAACTCCATGTTTGTCTTTCTTTAAAAAAGAAAAGAATAAAAAAGCTTGAACTGTCGCAGAAGCAGAAGGAGCTTGTTCTGGACCCGTGTGTGGGATGCAGAAAGCAGGGAGTCAGTGTAGGAGGAAGACAAGTGCAATATACTGTGTTTGGAAAGAGTGAGAACTGTTAGTAATTCTCACGTGGCTTGCTGTAAATAGCACACAGCACACCCGTGCTGCTGTAGGGAGCTTTAGACCAGGCCTGTGTGGTCTACTTAGCCAGGTGCATATCTCCTACCTGGAAAGTTTCTGAGACATACGAAAGGCAATAACACTCCCCCGTTATAGATTTCCATTATGGTACTATACCCCCCCAGGACAATAAATATAACCTAAGGCCATGCTGAGAAATGAACATGTACTTAGTTCAGAATCATTTAAATGGAAATGAAGTTTGATTTTAGGACTTTGTTCTCTGTAGACCTCATTACTAGATTTGTCTATGGTCGTAAACTCAATCAAGGCTCCTTTTGAGGTCTGAATCGTTTTGATTAGACTACATGTGTGTTTTGAAGGGAGATGAATGAATGGGTATAAAGAATCCAACAGAACTGGCCGAAGAAGAAGTATTTGGAAAAATGACTTAAATGCCTCTACCTAGAAACAGAAGGGCAAATTAGCTATACAAACAAAAGCCGTTTGACCCTTTGTCCTTTATCATTTGAGATTATGATAGGAGAGTTGGTATTCAAGCTAACAAATCCGAAGCAGAACTCTTTTTTAGCAAATAAAGTTTATGTTTATATAAGATTACATTTACCTCAGATGTACGTTGGATTTACATTCCTGAGTACTGTGGTGTTTTTCTGTGCTGTTTCTAACTGCATATGAGATCTTAGGTGCCACAATAGATTTGCATTACATTTGGGCACTGTGTCACGGAAAGGACTTTGGACCAGATATACTTATCATCTGATATATTTAAATAGAGCATGAGGTGAAATTGATATTGACAAGCCCAACTATTGTATTATCTTTTTGTGATCTTTGTGTGTGTGTGTGTGTTTTCTATACTCAGGTGTGTGCGAATCACTGACACTGGCCTGGGCTACCTGTCCACCATGTCTTCTCTGCGGAGTCTGTATCTGCGCTGGTGTTGTCAGGTGCATGAGGCCTTAAATCCTCTCTGAACTATAAGATCTCCCCAGCACCTCCATCTTATTATGTTTCTGTAGACCCGCTGTAGACTGTCTGTCTGTCTGTCTGTCCTGCTAGCTGCCCCTAAACTGCTACATGTGTTTAGCTATTTATCTATCTAAGTCTCTCTGTCCATCTGTCTGTCTGTCTGAATTTCTGAGTACTGCGTTTTTGTCAAGCTGTCTGTCTACTGTATGTGCCTGTCTGTCTGCTGCCTGTCTCTACAGTATATTTTATGTTAGTCTAGCTACATCACTGTTTTGTCTGCCTTTTTGTCTGTCTGTCTGCCTGTCTGTCTGTTTTTCTACTGCAAGTTTGTGAGTCTCTATGTTGTCTTTGCCTAATATGTCTGTCTGTCTGTCTCTGTATTGCGATTGTGTGAATCCCTAAAATGTTCTTTGCCTATTATGTCTGTCTGTCTGTCTGTCTGTCTGTCTGTCTGTCTGCATCTGTTTTGCTGTTGAGTGTGAGTCTCTTATATTTTCTTTGCCTAATATGTCTCTGTCTGTCTGTCTATCTGTCTGCAGGTTCAGGACTTTGGATTACAGCATCTCTTCGGTATGAGAAGCCTGAGGCTGCTGTCTCTAGCCGGTACGCCCGTCATCCACTCATAACTCTCCTTCTGTCAGACACAAACCTTTGGAAACAGACCCTCTGCTAGCTGCTCTGGTTTCATTTCATTATCATTATAATTATGAGCAGCTCGGCTGACCAGAGTTGAATAAACTTAAACGGAAATTTAACCTGAACTTAAAATTTAGCTTAAATTTGCTGTAGACAGTGTGTTGTAATCTGTTGCTTCCTGTCTCGTAAAGAAAAAGATTGAGAGAGATGATAATGCAGTTAGTCATGCAAGTGGATGTGAACCCCACTATTAGAGCCTGTTCATCATCTTGCGGAAACCTGACTAGCCATCCGTGGTTTATCTGTGAGCACAGTTGAGCAAGTGGTGATGCATTTGGTAAATAGTGTAAGCCTTGATGTTGACATTTATAGAATGTATGTTACCATTACAGCATCTGGGTCTGGGAACTAGGAATATTTCACTATCAAAGAGAACTAGGGGGGACATTCTGACTAAGTAGGAAATGACTAAACATGTCTAAACCATGAAACAACTGTCTAAACTATGAAAAAGCTAGTTGAGAAAGCATTGGTTACTTTACATTCAGTTTCTATGAGATCATAGTACCATATAATTATCTGTTTTCACAATGGAATTTGTGATAAATATAAGCTATGCAATCATAATATCAATATCTTATAATATCAATGTAGTATCAATATATTATAACGACTAACTAAGAACCATGGTATTTGAACCATGGAAATCTTTTCCAAATGATTGCTGACACAGTTCCGGGGGCCAATTATTACTGTTTTTGTCTGTGATTCTGCTATTTGATCTGATTTTGTGTTCGTCATTCTTCCGAGTGTGTGGACTATAAATAGATCTTGTTGTGTTCTTTATGCATCCGCTCCCTCAGTCACCCATGCCCCTTCTTCCGTTGTGCTAGGCTGCCCCCTGCTGACCACTAACGGACTCTCAGGCCTGATCCAGCTTCAGGACCTGGAGGAGCTGGAGCTGACCAACTGCCCGGGGGCCACTGCCGAGCTCTTCAAGTACTACTCCCAGCACCTGCCCCGCTGCATGGTCATCGAGTAGCCACCAGAGGGCGCAGGAGTGCCGGAGAGGCATCACACCACCACATCACCAAACTCCTTCTCCTTCAGTTTGAAAGAAAATTAAAAAAACGACAAGACGACTTAAACTGAACTTCATCCAGGACCCTAGGCGATAGTGTGCAAATTAAAAAAAGGGAATGCAAGGAAAAGCAAAGGTCTTGCATTGTGTGATGGAAGCGTGCTCAGAGAAATGATGAGGCGATGAAGACGAAGACGAAGATGAGACAGAGGCGGGGACCTGGGGGGTGAAAAGCAATGGCCTCAACAGACCGATAATGTGTGTGTACAGAACATGAGACATTTCCTTCCTGAGTCTAGATTTTCATTTTCTGACCACTGGATAGACACACGGACATTGCGTGCTCACTCAGCCATTACTCTATTAAACACATTAACGTCAGGTGCAACATCAAACTGCAGTAATACACACACACGCACGCACACACACACACACACACACACACACGCACTCAAAAGTGAACTCAGAGGAACTCTTTGAGTCCTAACTTTGGTGTTCCACCAACCGGTGTTTTTTTTTCTTTTTCTTCTGAAGCAGGCAGGTGCTACACTCTCTGCTCGAGCTATCTTTCACAGTACCATGATAGAGAGAGTGACAGTCAAGAGGAAGGAGGGAACGGATGTATAAAAAAGGTAGAGATAAAGAGAGTGAGAGAAAGGTTAAGAAGGGGAACATTTAGAGTGCGATCACTCTGTTTCCATGTGCCCATTTCGCCTGGACACTTCCGTTCCATTTCTGTGTCTTACCAGAAAAATGAGAAAAAAAAAACACTTCAGATCTTAAAAAGAAGACTTAAGACAAAAGGAACCGCTATGTAGATTTTCTGCGTCAGAGCTGCACGCTTACACCGCTTCTTGTCATGCGAATCTTTTTTGCTGTTACTCTCTTTTTTAAATATTATTTTTTTAAGTATTATTTTTTTGATGCTGATATTTGAAATGAAGAAAAAGGATGATGATGATGTTGGATGTTGACGTTGATGAAGATTACTGTGAAACCTTTCACCATAAAGGTTTTGGACTAGCGAGATATCTCGCCCCAGGTACGATGATGGTTTCAAGCGGAGTGGACACTATTGTGCTTTGATAACAAACCAGCAGCAATGACTGTTCGCAAGCACCGCTGGCATCCTGAGGACCTGTTAGCCTGACAAACAAACAAAAAAAAGACATTTTAGGGCAAATGTACCAAGAACAACCCCACAAATCTGTGAGGCTTTGGTGGATTTTAGGTTTTTAGTTTCTTTTTTTTTTTTTTTTGATCTTGCAAGGGTTCAAAAGGGACCATGCTTGTACATACACTAGACATCATGTTGAGCTTGGCCTTCTAATGACACACAAACACAAATTAGTTCTCTTTCTATTTTTGGTTCAGTGTCAAATTTAATTAGTGGCTTGTGTGCAGGTCTCATTATTTCTAATGGAAACGAAAATGCAGAACTGTGTCGTACCTTCATTTTACTTTGACATCAGCGATTTGGTCTACGATAGAGTCGGCCCAGGTCGTCAGTCTGAAAGAATATTGTGTCTTTTGAGATCAGGAGAAAACACAACCAACCGTGTAGTAGCAACCCACTTTGGAAGCATCTGGAAACATTTCCACCACAGCTTTTGACAAAAGTATAGAAATGCAGTAGGACACACATACACATCTTTAAAAAAACATGATAAAGAAATAACAAAAAAAAACAATTTATTTTAACCCAAGGCAAATAGATATGTTTGCATTTGTAATTGTATTGGCATGTGTAAGAATTAGCTGGTCTTATTTAACATCTGTGCAGAAAACCTGTGGTGTTGAAAGTGAATGTGAACAAGAGTGCTGATACAATAGCTTCGTCAGGCTTGACCTAATCTCCCCATACTCAGCCCATGAAAAGACTAACACCAATTTCCCGAAACTGCAAAGCATGCGTCCCTATCAACTACTCATCATCTCTCTGTGTACCACCATTTTTTGGGGGGTGGGGTGGGGAGGTTGCGAGGCGTTTTTTGTCTGGTGCCCAACTCACCTTTCGCTCCTGTTTAGCTAACTGACGGCTAGTTTAAAGCTGTCTCGTTGTGATGCAGCGCGACATTCATGGTTTTGGTGGATGATGGTTGTACAGTACAGAGACCAGTTTTGGAGAGCTCCGCTGTGTTCATGTTCAACTGAGCACTCGTGTGTGTGTGTGAACAGCAGTGGAGTTTGAGCAGGCAGCCTCGGAAGTTCTCCAACGCTCTTCCAACTGACACTCCACACTCTAGGCTCCACACCAGCCCCCCACCCTCACACACTCCCCCAAGGGAGGCGAGGGACGCAGCACGGCTGTGTTCTGGTTTGCTGCCGCAAAAGTCTTCAGAGAGAATGTTGTTTACACGTGGACCTTGGAGACGTATCCCCTGGAGTCTTACCACCTTCCACTTTGACTCCAAATCTGGCAAAGCCTGCCTGTTGCCTGTAGCAGATAGCAAATGTTCTTTGAATCTGTCCTCAACTAGGGCTATGAGATCCCGCCTATTTGTGTAAATATCCGTCGATCGAACATGATTCTCTGAAGTGTTTTTTTTTTGTTTTTGTTTTTGTCATTGACTGGTTATTATTTAGTCAATGTTTTTGTTCAATGGCCATCCACTTGCTGCTTTATATTCTGTCATATGCTCAGACATTGAGACATGCAATGCACTGAGGTGTGGTTAGTCTGTGGAGGAGTGCCATGACCCATGGTTATATTTGGCCATTTAAAAAAAGAAAAACCCATACGCAACCAACCCAATCACTCCGCCACTGGACTGCAATTAGCAGATGTTCCTGGGGCATATTTATGTGTCATTTTGAAGACTATTTATTGACAAGCTGAGTGAATTTGCTCTCTCTTGGTTTTGGAGCTGTTTGCTTAAAGGACTGTGTGGTGCATTTAGATTGGTTTGGACTTGAGTGAGTGAGTGAGTGTGTGTGTGTGTGTGTGTGTGTATGTGTTGGTATTTATTTATTTATTGAAAACCTACAGCAGACTGCAGGAGAGTGCGGAGAACTGAGCTGCGCTCCCTGTCGCTGTGTTGCGTGCGCTGATCTACGTTAGAGGCTGTTCCAGGGTCAGTTGTTCAGGTTCAGAGAGGACAGAGCAGGGAAAGTCCAGCTGATCCCCCGTGATTGGCTGGTGTAGTTGTGTGTGTGTTAGTGTGTGTAGCTGCCTTGTTTATTTTTTTGTTTGTTTGTTTGTTTTGACACACAGTTCTTGATTGAGCCATTTCCTTTAATGATTTTTTTTTTTTTTTTTGCTGAGCTTGTGCGGCCTTTTTTTCTTTCTTTCTTTCTTTCTTTCTTTCTTTCTTTCTTTTCTTTCTTTCCTTTCTGTGTGCCCTGGTAGGCCCTCTGTTGATCACCCATCCATGGAAAAGAATGGTGGCAGTGTACGGGTCACTCTCACTGGCCTGCAACTGACCCCAGCTCTCTCGTTATTCCTTTCGCCCATCTAAACACCCGTAATACGTTGGCCGTTTTCTCTTATATCCCTCCAGGGTGATACACTATCCATTTTTTTTCTGTTGTCATGAATTGTTAAACTGATTTTCTATATTTCTCTCTCTCTCTCTCTCTCTCTCTCTCTCTCTCTCTCTTCGTACCATATTTCCATTTTGTTGCACGGTGAGGCACATAGTGTGGATAGCAAGTTGCTAATGTTGTTAAGGGTATAATGGTGCTACTAGCAGAACCCTCCCCTCCCCCCAATGATCCTCTCCACATGTTGCAAGCCAATGCTTTGCCATAACAGGAAGTTTAGTGGGGCCCAACCTCTTAGGACCTTGTGTGCAAAATCTCAGCCAAGCTGGGCCAAGCTAGTTAAACAGAGAAACATGTCGCAGTATTTGCAATTAGTGAGTGTCTTTATTAGCTTGTTTTTTTACTTTATTGTGGGGACAAAAATGGAGAGAGACGGGCTTGGCTTATGAAGCGCAGTTTAACCAGAAGCACATGCAGTCCTGGTGTCTATTACTCTCCCTTATATTGACGACAAATGATTATTTTTTTGTTTTCTAAAAGGCAAAGAAACTACTCCTGCTGTATGAAATATGTATCATTGAGACCATGCATAGTATTTGAGGTTAACATTAACAAATATACATCTTTTTGAAATGTATTGTGTATAAAAAGAACATAGAATTTTCACTGGGAACCAAGACCTCTTTCTGTGGTCTGTGTGAATGAACCTTCACCAGTGTGGAAGAACATTAAAAAAAATAAATATCATTTGTAAGGGTCCTTAAAAGTACGTCAGGAGCGATTCACCCCGGGGCGCTGAGCCTGGGGGGCAAGGTGTACATACATGTACTGTAACCTAGAGTGGTCAGGGATGGGGGGAGAGGGAGGGAGGGGGGACATTTTGAGAATCTCCCGCCATATCTGGCCATGTTCCTGCATGCACGAGTTGACCAGTTTCCTTGCAGCAGAGGAGAGTTACAAAGTGAATGCAAAACATATAGTATATATATAAATATATCAAAGACTAGACTGTCTAGCAAGGGATGAGATGATATGCAAGAGGTTACTGGTTTGTCTGTTGTCAACAGAATATCTTATCGATGTCAAGAGGGATTATCTACTATAGAGGTACCGACGGCGACCATTTGAAGTGAGCTTTTAATCAATGCAAGTTGGCATCAAGGATTTTTTCTCCACGTGAGGATGGCTTGAGGTTTTTGATGTGTTTTAGTGTGGGATGTGGGGATGTACTGCATCATTTTCCCAGCCCCTCTGATGGAGGGGAGTGGGTGTAGCAGGGGGAAACCGCTGTTTGATCACCTGCACCCATCTGCCCTGCGAGGCTCTTGGATGAGAAATCTGTTTGCAGGGTCCCAAAACGAGGTGCTTTCGCACAACTAATTCACAGGCAGGTCTGCAGAATGACTGAGGATTTTTACAGACCAAGTACACATCAAAAAAAAGAGACGGAAACGGATTTCTCATTTTAAAGCCTCCCCCACACTAAAGCAATCCGCTCCACACATACACACACACACACACACACACACACCACCCCACTCCAATCCCTTACCACCACACTGCTGTCACCTCAGCAAGCAACACAGTCCAGCTGTCTCGTAATGAAACTCTTTTTATGAGATTACCACATCCACTCAATCCTCCCACTCCACCACCCCTCCACCGTTCATCCACCCAGAGGCACCCAGAACTCATTGCAGCCTGGATGAGGAGGGTGGGGGTTGGGGCGGGTGTACTCCTGGTTGCTTCGAAGGCTGTCCTGGAGTCAGCCCTCAACAGACATCCCCTTATCATTTCCAAAGATGGGAGATCCTGGCTGTATCCCAATCCTAATATAAAGCCCTGATCCCTCAAAGACATAACCAGCACACCAGTTGACTTTATGATTGATTGTTGGATTGTTAGTCTTTGAGGACTCATAGGCTTAGGGGTCAAGATGACATTGGGATGTAGTCCATAAGAGAGTTGGCTTCACACTAAGAGAGGAAAGTTTTATGTATTTTTGTCAAGGATGGCTAAAATGGCTAACGTTTGTTTTACAACCCGGGTATGTAATTAAACACTTAATACTGAATCATATTAATAATGCTTTAACCTTTCACAGACGGGTCGGTTTGGGAGTTATTGTCATGGAAATGCATAGCTAGGAATGCCTGGTTGAGTGACTGGTTTGACAGGCTAATAAATTAAGAACTTGTGTGTCTGCATAATGCTTACCATCTCTCAACTGTTATTGTTTGGATTCAAATGATTCTTTGGATCTTTTTTGTTTTGTTTTGTTATGTTTTCACAGTTGTGACATTACCAGTCATGACCTTGGGCTGTAGTTCCTTTTTTGTTTTGTTTTATTTTGTTTTGTTTTGTTTTACTTGCTGTAAATAATAATGTGGTGATTCATTTTTGACAGAAGGATATAACAGAGGACTTTCTATTTACTTCATCCCATGGCTGCAGTGCCTTGTCTGCGAGCGTTGTTGTTTTGAAATGGTTCGGTTCCAGTCTGCACTGTTTTAGTAAAAGTTGTACAAAAGTATGAACAAGGGTTTGCGTTTGGAGTTTTTCTTCCTCATCCTCCTCACCACACTCTTTTCCTGAAGATTTCTTTTATCAGGTGTGATACTAATGAAGTAAACATCCCATGCCTAAACATTTTGTTCAGCAAAAAAAGGAAACATCAGTCAGTAAATAAGTATAGAAAACACACACACACACACACTGAAAAAAAAACATGAAGCCACAGCCAATTAAACATAGCATACATAAAGCCCAAGACGCTAGTCTGCAGAAAACAAATATATAATTTAGCTCATACACATTCATTCTACACCATTAATCACTGACATACTGTACATACTGCAACACATTCACAAACACACACAATAAGACCACAGCACCGAGACAGAGACAAACATTGCTGTCATCTCACCGACTAGGATGTTTTGAGGATGAAAGCTGTCAGATTTAGCTTAGGTTGTCTGAGATGTGTCTCACATCCCTGTGTGTGTGTGTGTGTGCGCGCCACTCTGACCACCCTGCCTCATAGAGGAAGCCCATTATGTAAGTGTCCTCTTTAAACACACCAGAAGCCAGGTCCCACAGTCATGTTTACGTCGCTGAATTATCTCCATATTAAACGGTCCTGACAGAGAACTTGAGCAAAATTGTCTAGCGGACATGCAGGAGACAGAAAGTAGAGATAAACAGAAACAGAGTGTGAGGGAGAGGGGGGGAGAGAGAGAGAGAAGGGGAAAGGAAAGACAGACAGAAACAGAGAG
>JAGFZM010001279.1:279382-294338 GCA_017657215.1 Limnothrissa miodon
CTCTCTCTCTCTCTCTCTCTCTCTCTCTCTCTCTCTCTCTCTCTCTCCCTCAGAGACAGAATGTTTATTTAAGGCTAAACATATTTGTAATCAAGTCCTTGTGTGACTCTAAGCTTGTGAGAGACAAACAGTGGCTGTCTGTCTGCACCACAGCAGCAGGGAGGATACAAGCTCAGTGGTAAACCTTAAATCTTCTCACCTGATCAGCAGATCTCTCAGGTTGGCAAACTCGCAATGTGCAACATTTTCAACTGTGAACAAAGAGACACAAACAAACAGACAGACAGACAAAGAGAATTACAAGTGGGTAAGAGAAAAACCATTCAACAGCTTGGCGGCTCTACTGGTGTTGGGGTGCATTTCCCAACAAATACACTAGATGGCGGTATGTCTCTACAGATAAGGGGCCACTGGGGCTGGTTGGCTGCAGTGTCCTCTGACTCTCACAGGCTGAGTGTTGTCCCACCATCACCACAGTGATGGTCAAGAGCTTAAGCTGGGCCCTGGACAAACAGATGGAGCCTCACCTTCTATGATTCCCCATTTGGTTTTTCTTCCCAGGACCTTGTTTCCGTTCACCTGGTGCTCTTTGTCTGTTCCCACCACCGCAAACGGAATATTTTCCTGAGGAAAGTCATTCACGAGAAAACAGATACAGTCAGAAGGAGGAAGAGGGAGAGAGAGAGAGAGAGAGAGAAAAAGACAGTGAGTGTGTGTGTGTGTGTGTGTGTGAGAGAGAGAGAGAGAGAGAGAGAGAGAGAGAGAGAGAGAGAGAGCAAGAGATGAAGGGTATTGTTTGAGTGTATTGCTTGAACAGAACTCTGAATCTGTTTTGGGTCTGTTCAGACAGATCAGAGTGTCTTCAACCCACATATGGTGTGTGTGTGTGTGTGTATGTGTATATGTATGTGTGTCACATTGTGTGAATGTGTACATGTGTTTGTGTGTGTGAGGGGGGAGCAGACGTTACATAAGCAGTGCGTAATATTCTCCATGAGAAGTCAAAGACAAAAACTTTTTTTTTTTCAGAGCACTCAAATTCTCTCGGCAGGATTACGTAAAGCACTCAGGGACAAAAGGCACAAAGCGAGAAAGTGATATTGAGCCATTTAAACCTTTTGAATGCTATTGCTTTGCACTGGGGAGAGCCCAGCGCATTGCAATCGAGTTTAAAGGGAGACTTAATTGTTTGGTATCGCCATTAAACCACTTGATTGAAACACAACCCCGATGAAGTTCAGCCACTAATCGGTGTGATTGATTAGCCATCGTTGACTCTGTCCCAGCCAATAAGAGATATCTGAGGCAGGGGGGCTCGACGAATGTGACTGTGGAGATTCGATTGTATTGCCGAGGAATTTCATGTGGTTGGTTCAATTCCACCATTAAGCCATTGAGCTGTATGATTGCCCCACACACACACACACACGCACAAACACACACAACCACCCTTCCAGCTGATGAAATCCACCAACTAATTGGGTTCCTTTGACAGCAAGGTTCTTGGTGCGGCTGGTCTAGTCGCCATGGTTTCTCACCCTGATCTTGTCGTTGAGTATCCTGTCCTCGGAGTCCTCGTCGTACTCGCGCTGCGGGTAAACTCGGATGCCGTTGGTCTGCAGGTCTTGTCTTATCTGTGGTTGGGGGAGGGGGTATGGAGAGAAGAGGAAGCAGAAGAAGTTTGAGAGGACAGATTTATGCCGTTGTTTACACGCTCCTGCATACCTTTTCATCCCGATCCCCCCCTCAAAGCCACGCACCCCACACCCACCCACTCCAAAGCTGAATTACCACCACAAATACCACTGCCACCACCACAAACAAACCCCACCTCAATCCGCCCCCAGGCAACCCTCACAGCCCCCCGGATGAAATACGCCGGCCACGGGCGCCACCTATGGCGGGCCGATTTATGGCCGCCGCTGCCGCTCCATGTGCAGAGCAACGGGCGAAATGATGCAGAGCCGAGGAGGACCGCGTGGGGCGAAATGATGTCAACGCCGGGTCACGCCCTCTGGCTCCCCTGTCCGCAATGACACGCTCCAGTCTGAACTCTGAGTCTCACCTCAACAAATTAGCAACAATGCGGACATGCCTCCCATGCACTCCCAGACCCACGCAGCCAGACAACAGAAATCAAGACACTGCGATGGGGAGCTAGAACAATGCGTAACACCAGTATTAGTTAGACGCTAGAAACATGGAGGACAATATATGCACATTTATCCAAAGCGACTTACATTTGTCAACTATGAGTTACTTCAGTGTTGTGCTCAAGGGCATGTCGGTGGTGAGCACAAATCGAATACACAATTTCCAGGTTAGTAGCATGCTAGCGTACCGACACGACCGCCAACATGAGCACAAATAGCACAGGCTAACAGTACAGTAAAACATTTATGGGGGTGCTGGGTGAGGGCTAAATCATTGAGACCACAATAAAAGCAGGACCTAGGTTATGAAGGACTTGTTATGACTGAAGCCTTAATTTGGATTCTCTACAGGTCATGATTAAAATTTAGTCATTTGTTTATACAGAAGAGAGTGGTGAGAGTGTTAAACTGTCATGACTATAATAAAAACAGGGCCAAGGGAAAGTAAGAATTGCACATATCTGCTACATATACTGGGTGTGACAATTGCACTGGGAGTTTAAGGGGAGTCGGACTTCACCATCTTAAACATTTAAGTGGGGTTAATTTGAAGGTGCATGACATGCTGCCGTAATGGACTTGCATGAGATATAAAAGCCCATAAAGGACTCAGTCTGTGATAAGACAGGGAGCCCTGTGGACACAACCACCATAAATTAGGCACAGGGGAGCGGGCCTTCTTCTACCCCCCCACCCCCACCCCACACACACACATATATCCACACACACACACACGTGATAACACATACACAGGCACACAGGCACAAACACACACACACACGCACACACACACACGATAGCATCACATCAACCAACACACACATGTGACACGCACACAATATACACACCTAAACACCCACCCACCGACCCACACGCACAAACACAAGTGAGCACACAAACGCACACACACACACACACAGGCAGTTGCATTTCACCCCGGTGCTTCTCGCATCACAAACACCGAGCAGATCCAGAGGATTAGAAGAGGAGAAGAGACTCAGATGAGAGACAGAGAGATGGGGGGAATGAGAAGACAGAGAGGGCATTAGAGAGGATAGAGGGATGGACAGAGAGAGGAAGAGAGAGAGAGAGAGAGAGAGAGGGAAAGAGAGGGAGAGAGGGAGGCTGTTGTGTGTGAGTGTGTTTGGTGGTGGCCAATCTCAGGGTGCTGGTGCACACATCACTATCAGACTTTAATACAAAAGGAGGGATGACTCTCCAAGGGCCATGCGTGGGAGGGAAGAAAGAGAGAGAGAGGGAGAGAAAAACAAAAACAGGAAGAGAAGAGGAGAAAGGACTCAGAGAAGAGACAGAGAGATGGGGGGAATGAGAAGACAGAGAGGGCATTAGAGAGGATAGAGGGATGGACAGAGAGAGGAAGAGAGAGAGAGAGAGAGAGAGGGAAAGAGAGAGAGAGAGAGAGAGTGTGGAGTGCATGGGGAATGGTGGTGAAGGCAGATGAGGGATGATGCAAGGGCAAATGTCTCGACAGTAAAAGCTCCTCTGTAGGCTGACAGATAGCAAGAGAGGGAAGGAGGGTGGGGAAGGTGTGTGTGTGTGTGTGTGTGTGTGTGTGTGTGTGAGAGAGAGAGAGAGAGAGAAACAGAGAAAGAAAGAGAGCATAGGGAGTTCGGAATCAAGGGAATGGAACACAGTAGGCAGAACAAAACAAAAAAGAAGGGAGGAGGAAAAAATGAAAGGAAAAGACAAGAGAACTGGACAGAGGGAATGAGAATCCAAGTGAGAGTGGCAGCAGCAGCTTCTGGAACAACGGCTGAGATTACAGAGCATGACTGAGCTACACACGTACACACACGAACACATACATAGACATGAACACTGGACAGAAACACACACACACACACACACACACACACACACACACACACACACTCTGGTGGGCACTGATAGTGGACATGCTGTGCCCAGCCTGCTCCATGACTATTCCTGCTGTGGTCTGAGCCATCCAAGAGGTGAGGAGGAGGAGAATGAGAAGGAAAAAAAGGATAGAGAAAAGTAGAGGAGGACAAGAAAAGGATAGAAAGGAGAGAAGGATGACAGTGTGAAGAGATGAAGAGGAGATGTGAGGAGGGAGGTGAAGAGAAGTGGAAAAGAGAGGGGGAGGAGGTTAGTAGAAAAACAGAGAAGAGAAGAAGAAAGGCGAGAGGAGTAGGTAGTAGTGATGCGCGGGTCAGGCTTTTTTAAAACCCGCCCCAACCCGACCCATCAGGAGATCCGAACCGCCCCGCCCGACCCGCCAAAAAAATGGTCGAACCGTGACCCAAATCCGACCCGACCCGATGGAAAAAAAAAAAAACGCCAGTGTGTCTACTATCGCGGAACCTAGCTACCAGTTAAGCGGAGAGGACTAATTTGGAACAATGGTATCCAAATGACAACGATTTGCGCCTTAAAGATGATGACACAACTTCATGAAGGATTAATTAGTCTATGCATGAAACAACTCCAAAAAAAAAAACTAACGATCGATTTGTCGTTTTTATTAAAGGATTGCCAAAAATGAAACACATTTTTCCTGTAGGCTTACAAGACACAAGTTGTTCCAAGCTGTAACATAATCATGGCATAACAAAGCCAACACAAGTTGTTCCAAGCTGTAACATTATCATGGCATAAAGCCAACAAAGCCGTGACATTTCAACAATCTAAGCCACCAAATTGAAAATATTGGCCGACTTTATTTATGACATCTGTTTGGAAGCACTGTGAAGGACAGCAATAGAATCCACTGTGCCTTGAAGCGCTGGATGCAGGAACGTAAAGCACCGCTCTTGCCAGCATTGAGAGGAGAGGGAAATCATGACAATGAGCCTTCCAAAAGCCGTAGAAAGTCTCTAATGCAATATGCCTAATTCATTGCGTTTTTACTTTTTTTGACCCGACCCGGACCCATCCGCACCGACAATACTTCTACCCGTAACCGCCCGACCCGCGGGTAAACTATGGGTTGACCCGCGCAACACTAGTAGGTAGTGGGGCTGGGGATGGGAGGAAAAGGGGAAAGATAAGAGTAGAGGAGAGGAAAAGGAGATGAGAGGAAAGAGGAGAGGGGAGGAGGAGACTGAAGAGAAGGGTGGAGAGGAATGGAGTGATGGGTGGAGGGAAGGAGAAGAGAAGAGAGAAGAACAGATAAGAAAATAGATGGGAGGAGAGAAGAACAGATTAGAAGAGAATGGAGAAAAGAAAAAGAGGTGCGAGAAAAGTCGATAGGAGAGGAGAAGAGAGAAGGGTAGAGGAGAAGAGAGAAGAAGAGAACAGAGGGGAGGAATGAAGAGGAGAGGAGAGGAGTGTCCGCTCCTCCTGGGAAGGTGTGATGGCAGGGGGCCCAGAGAGAGTGGCGGCCCCTCATCCATCAGAAGGAGCCTGAGGAGATCACCAGCCCCCCATCCTCCAACCACCCCCTCCCCCCGAGCCCACGCTCACACACGCCTACCCCCTCAGCCAGGCCCATTTGTTTAGCCCAGTATGGGGCACCAGTGCCTGGATCTCACACGCATGGCTCTCATGTGTTTCATCTCTCATATGGATCGTGAGTATTTAAATGGGGTTGGGCTTTTGTGCATGCGTGTGTGTGTGTGTGTGTGTGTGTGTGTGTATGCATGTGTGTTTGGTCTTCATGGGGATTGCATGAGTGAGAGTCTTTTGTCTGTTTGTGTGTGCGTGTGTGTGTGTGTGTGTGTGTGTGCCTGCCTCCCACGCAATTCTCCACAGGTCTCTCTCCAGCCATGCCTCTCTCCTGCCTGACTTGTGAATTTGAAAACAAAGTAAAAAAAAACGACAACTTTTCTCTTCTACTCTATCTCCCTCCCTCTCTCTCTGTCTCTCTCTTTCTCTCTCTCTCTCTCTCTCTCGGCATCCATATTCATGCGAGTGCGGCGTTACATAAGCGGGCGAATGTGAGCGCGTGGGCGGCTTGTCTCGTCTCGTCTCGTCGGGGGCTGCCGCAGTAGCGGCAGCAGCCAGCGGGAAGCTGCTTTAAGTTATGAGAGGCCCGCTGGGATCGGACAGTTATGGATCTCATCCGTCAGACGCTCCCCAAACCCCCCCCCCCAACACACACACACACTACTCTTCCCCCATGCCGCCCAGCAGCAGCCCAGCCATATATATATATATATATATATATACACGAGAGCCCCCCCTGCAGACTGACTGCAATGCTCTCCAGGCACCAAGGGTCATTTATACCACAGCTGAACATACAGTACAGGCGCTCGTTGGAGCATGCTCACTGCGCATCTGTAGGTTGTGTGTGTGTGTGTGTGTGGGAGGGTAGGGGTGTGTGATCAATGTCATCTTGTGTCAGGAGGTCATATAACATAGAGGATATAGGGGCACTTTGAGATGCATTGCGTCAGTGGGTGACTAACGACAGGGATGATGTAAGGGCACGTTCAAGCTGCACAGGGTTATGTGCAGGAACAAGGACACTGAAGGTCACACATGTGTGTGTGTGTGTGTGTGTGTGTGTTCTACATGAAAGGGACATGCAACATCGAGCATATGGACTGCTAGTCCAACAGACAGCCATGTGTGAGAAAGATTATGCACCTGAGCAGTGTGTGTAGAGACAATAATTGGGAATCTTCATCAAGTGTGTGTGTGTGTGTTTATGTGTGTGTGTTAGTGCGCGTGTGAGTGAGTTTATATGTCTGTGTACGTGTGTGTGTGTTTGTGTGTGTGTGTTTGTGTGTATGTGTGAAAGCATGTATGGTCAGGTGCAAATGAAGGAGCTCTGTCACGTTTTTAAGCAGGAAGGAGTCCGGTGAGCTCCCAGCAACCTGGTGCACACTCACACTGCTGGACATGTGCATTGGCACAACCCAAGATCTTAAAGTGAGCTGGCAGCTATCTTTGTCCTGGCTTATCCTCATGATTAAGACAATATGCTGAATGGTGATAGCCTGCCCCGCTAAATAACTTATTCAGACAGCACTCTCAGCTCAGAAAAAAAATTACTTTTGGGAGGCGTGCTAAAAATCTTCAAGCTTCCTGACGGATGCTGATACACAAAATTACAAAGTATAAGTTGTGTTTCTGCACACCCCTAATGACCAATTAACATAAAGAGGCCGATATCCTAACAGAGGCAGCATGCATAATTGTGATTTGAGGAAGGCCCTTTGGATCCAGGTTTGATGAATGAGTGGAATTTTTGAACTGCTTTGAAGATTCATCACGATCTCTACCACCACCCTTGATTATAAAATAACTGTGCCTGAAGTTAAGTTTCTAGAGAGTTCTCTGCTCTAAAATCTTGGCAGTGGAGATGAGACTGTAATCAGGGTTCCCACACCTTGGTTAATATCAAATTCAAGGACCTTTCAAGGACTTTCCAGGACCAATTTTCTCAAATTCAAGGACCTTCGCTATATGGAACTGGGGGCCTACCCTCAAAAATATTTTTAAAAGTAGATGCCTTCTGCATTCTGATGCATTTGAGGGAGTTGACTTCAGTATTGAGCATGCATTCAGGCCCTCAGTATTGAGCTTTTTTTTTCTTTTTTTAAATCACCTTGTGCCCTACTCTGTACCATGCATAAAGGTGAAACGTTTCTTTCATATATCATATCAGTGCAGAGCTTTTCAATCATCAACCAGGGAACATGCATTTTCAGTTATGCACCAACTGAAACAACACTTGTCATTCGGGATAAGAAGTCATATAACCTGCAGTCAACAGTCTAGAGCTGTAGACTGTGAGATATTATTAGTTCTCATTAAGCCTCTCGTAGGCAACTCAAAGGCTCTTGTAAACAGATTTCCTGTAGCCTACATGTGAACAGGAAATACAAGAATGAAGTACTAAATAAACCAATTAACTTCAATGAATGCCAATAAAATCTGTTGAACAAACAAACTTGAATGAAATAAAAAAATCAGTGTAGCACCTGCAGAATTTATGTAATTTTAAAAGAACTGGAGAACTGACACATGTAAAATTGATGCGAGACTGCCAGACCACCAAAAAGATTCAAAAACTTTCAAGGACTGTGTCTTTTTATGCCTATTTTCAAAAACTTTCCAGGGCCTTGAACTTATTTTTTCAAAATCACAAACTTTCAAGGATTTCAAGGACCCGTGGGAACCCTGTGTAATGCTGTTATAGCGCCCCCTCATGGTAACTGATGTGCTGTGCAGCTGTACTGCTGTTCCGCATTGCTTTACTCACTCATCTCAACTATTTAATCTCCAGACTCTCCTTCATGGTGAGACCATGTGCGCTTCATTTAATGGATGCTTAGGGATGCTTGAATTTCATACGAGATGAATGAAGTATAATCTAATCTAATCTAATCTAATTAAATTGTGCGCTGCACTCACCCGCTGCTTAAACTCCAGACGCTCTTCCATGGTGAGTGTATCGGCTTTGGCGATGACGGGCACAATACTGACGATCTTCCCAAGCCTCTTCATGAACTCAATATCAATTGGACGTAACCTGGCAGTGGAAGAGAGATCAAGAAAGAAAGAATGAGAGAGAGAGAGAATAAGTTGAGATGAAGATCTGTGAAAGAATATGTCTTCCCTGCCTTTGTCTGAGAGCACAAGATAAAATAGACAGTGACAACCCTGAAGTTGAGAAGGTAGCTCACACACTCACACCTGAGCTTTCATAAGAAAAACTGCTACTCTGAAGAGGGCTATTTTGTTGAAATGTTTGTTGGATGTGACAAGAATTAATTAAGAAGTCTGCTTTACCATGAAGACACTCTTACCCGATTATATTTCACATTAGTACAAAAAAGACAACAGTTCAAGATGAAAATGTCTCAACCCCTTCCATCAATGACTTTCGAGAGGCGGATGTTCTGTGTAAGCATTCCATTCAACTTCTGTCCCTACCCATGAGGTCATGATACACAGTCTATAATTAACATAGCGTTTTGTATACGGACAGCTTCACATTGAACACTGCAGCAAATATACCCACCAACTGTGAGCTTGCGCTTTGAACAGAAAAAAACATGCTCACAGCAAGACAGAAATTACCCTGCTTGACAGATGAGCTACAGAATCATTAGCTTGTTGTCTTGTGTTTCATGTTTAGATTACACCGGTGTCTTATGAGGGAGGCGGTAAAGATGGCTCCTGCGTGCTTTTTTAACATGGCTTTATAATGCGCAAGTCTACTGAGGCTGCACTTACTGTGACTGCTGTTGCCAGTTGGCGTGCTCTGACACCCTGCAATGATCCCTGGGTTACGTACAAGAGAAACACGACCCAAGGGGGGTGCGGGGGGGCTATGACATCAGCAGTGTAGTGTGTGTGTGTGTGTGTGTGTGTGTGTGTGTGTGTCTGAGGGATGTATAGAGTACATGCCTGCCGGCTCGGAGCACAGCAGTAATGATGACTGAGTGAGTGAGAGCGTACGTTAGTCCGTGTCTGTGTGTGTGTGTGTGTGTGTGTCTGAGGGAGCGAAAATGTGTAAGAGAGAAAGAAAGAGGAAGGGAGAGAGTGTGCATGTGTATGAGAGAGAGAGAGTCTGACTGTGTGTATGTCTGTGTGTGTAAAAACGTGTGTGTGTGTGTGTGTGTGGTAGACTTAAATTAGTTATACCAGGCCTCCAGTAATTCTACATAGCTGTCAGCCTGATCTATTTCTCAGGAATATTCAGGAATATAAATTTTTGCTGCCTGATTCAGGTCCTGCATGGAGGAAGTGTTTCACAAGCTGTGAAACACGAGAATCTGTCCGTCCTCCAGCTACTGGACCAAACCGACCCCTGTAACCTTCTAGGCCCTGAATCACAGACCATTGCTTTTAAAGACAACGGTCTGGAAAACGCATAAAAACAGGAGTTTGTTGGGCTCAGGGGATAGCAACAACAGGGAGCTCTTTATTTCAACATGGTGGTGGTGTGTTTGTTCTACAGAGGGAGAGGAACCAACATGGAAATGACTCCCGATCCCCTGTTGCTCTGACGCTGCTGTTGGTCGTGTGTGTGTGTATGTGTTGGGATGCTATGGATTTTATGAGATGACCTTCGGCGCAACATGACGCCCCGCTGACAGAAGGAATTTGTTTTCAACAGCTAGGGTTTCGTGGCGAGGTCACCGGGTCAACATCTCAATCAAGGGCCAGAGGCTAGCAGCAAAGTGCTACCTTTTGTCATAAATCAAACGCCTGTGACGGATCTGTGGCACAAGCAGTGCGCTGAGGAATACGTGCTTAATTTTGTGCTGGAATCAGCATCTTCGGTGAGTCTGCTCAGTTTAGTGGCTAAAACATGCCTCGACCGACTGCCGTATTTGCAAAGGAACTCTATGCAAGGCCCATAAGGAGGATTCACTTCCATATCTGGTTGGTCGATAGAACCACAAGGAAAGAAAAAAAGAATCTAGCGTGGCACAAAAAATATCCTTATTTCTGTGGTGTTTTCTTTTACATAAACCTCGCAGACCGTATGCCTTAAATTCAGTTTCATGCTTTTGCTGATTTACAAATGTAAAGAGACTTTAAAAATAACCTAAACAAACACTGTTGCTAATAGTCGATTCACACGCAAATTCAATCCTTAACGTGCTGTGGGAATGTCTGTGTGAAATTATAATGGTATGTGGCTAAATTAGAAAACTTATGCCTGAAGATGCTATCAGATAGCCTCCTTCAATCTAGAGGACACTGTTTCAAATACAAATGTTTTAGTGACACCATGAAAAGTTTGCCCTGCAGCTAGCTCCGTGTGAACGCCACATCAGGCCTATTCGCATTTGGATTCCATCGTGGAGCCAATTAAAAACAATATTATATTATCATATCACTTATTCCTGACGCATTGGAGGAGGACTTAATACACCAAAAAAATGAAATCAAGAAATAACCGACGAAATTTGGCATTTTGATCTACTTTGATCTTTCTTGATCCCACCTCAGAGAAGTGGGAGATGAGAGCTAGGCAACCAGAGATCAATCTCAGACTGAAATCAGGCATGAAAGTTAGGCTACACAAAAACAGTTTTGTGCAGCCATTCCACCAACATGGTGTGTGTGTGTGTGTATGTGTGTGTGGGAGTGGAAAAGCGTTGGTGAGGGTAGTGAAAGGAAGTGACACGCACCGGTGCCCAGTGGCAGGCAGGAAATAAACACAGCAGTGCACGCGGCTGTCAGGGATCCGCCTCTTCCTGTTGACGTGCAGCTCCTCCCGAAGATACTTCTCATACTGTTCGTTGACGTAGCTCACGATGGGCTCCCAGCTGGAGGAAGGAGGAACAGGAGCAGAGGAGGAGAAGGAGGAGAAAGGAGGGGAAGAGATAGAGGAAGATCAGAAAAGTAGGAAAGAACAGAAAAGGAAGGAGGAGGAAGGAAGGATGCAGAGGAGAAGGGAGATCAGGTAAGGAGACAAGGAGGAGGAGAAGAGGGGGAAGAAAGCATGAGGAGGAGAAGGACAAGCAAGAGGAGGAGGAGAATGGGAGCACAAAGAAGAGGTGAAAGAGGAAAAGAAGGAGTAAAGAGTTGAAGAGAGGAGGAGCAAGAAAAAGGAAGATACAAAAAGTAGAGGACGAAGGAAGACAATCAGGAAGAGGAGGAGGTGGTGGAAAATCAGGAGAAGGATGGGGAAAAAGACTAGATTTATTTAACAGTTATTTTTTTCTTTCAAAACACATACCGTTTCAGTGTTTATGATGGACCTCAACTGTGTTAGCTGCTTAACTCTGTCAGGCCTATCACCACAGGTCAGTATCACAGGCTGCAAAAGAACTTGACCAGTCCGCCCACATGCTCAGGCTAACAAAGGAGATTGTCTGGTCTTTGGCTGCGGGGCTTGTTTAAGCTGGCATTGTATTTCCCATGGACTGCCTGTGTCCAAGGCCATATGTGAGAGCATGCGCCGCTACAAGTTTGTTGTCCAATGAAATCCCCCAATAAAACACACACATTCTGCTGTGCCCTTGACTCAAAGGAGCCTCTCGCTTTCTCACACTCACGCTAACAACCAGACACGCACACCCAGACAAACTCAGACATGCACATACACATATGCGCACACACACACAGACACACACATACATGTGTACACTCGCAGGCACACACATATACACACACGTGTACATTCACACACACACACACACATATTCCCTTTCCCCTTCCCTGACTCTTACCAGTTCTCATTGTTGATTTGGTCTCCAAAGCCAGGGGTATCAATCACTGTCAGCTTCATCTTGACTCCTTTCTCTTCAATGACTGCAGAGACAAGAAAGGGACACAGACAGAACAGCGGGACAAATGAGACAAACAGGTCCTCTCTGACATTCGTCTCCCTCCAGAACTTTCCATTACATTAATATAGCTGCCAAAAAAAAAAAATAACGACAAAGAGGGGGAAAAGACAGTTGTGACTTTGTGTGTATATTTGTATGCATATGTGTGCATGTGTGTGTGTGTGTGTGTGTGTGTCTGAGCTCGCACGTGTGTGTGTGTGTGTGTGCGTGTGTGTGAGTGTGTGTCTGTGTGTGTGTGTATGTGTCTGATCTTGCAAATGTGTGTGTGTTAGAGAGTGTGTGTCTGTTTATGGGGATATGCGAGTGTGTGATTCCCCCATAAAAGTAGTTGGGGCATGGGCCATGCCAAAGAGAAGAACTAATCAATTAGAGGATCAAAGAGACGGTGCAGGCGTTGCAGCCAGCAGTTTTGGGAGCAGCCCGAGGACTCCATGTTCTCTATTCATCCCCCCTCGCAAATCACTGCGCCCAGATAGCCGCAGAAAAGTGTTCAAAGGCTGGAAATTACCTGTAAACATACAGCAGCCTCCACCTGAGGCTTCTCACTACAGGGCCTTGCTACAGGCCAGAGGGGGAGGGGGATGTTGAGGTGTGTAATGCGCGCACACAGACACACACACACACACACAAACACACGCACACAAACGTGCACGCACACACACATACAGGTACACACACACATACACACACACAAACAAACACACACACAAACACACGTACACAAACGTGCGCACACACACACACACACAGGTACACACACACAAACAAACACACTCACATACATACACACACATCTCAGCATTCACTTCTGTATAGTTGTATTTATTTGCATTAGTAAAAAAGAAAATAGCAAAGATCAAAAACATGCAGCAAACTGTGAATGCACAGACACAGTAGGCCACACAAACAGGGTGTATCTGGAGGCACAGCTGTACACAAATGCACACACACACACACACACACACACAGTATACACAAACAGATCTTTATAAGCAAATTCTCCATTCTGCTGAATGTACATACACAGAGCATAAATCCAATTTCACACAAAATATGCGTGCTAAAATATGCATGCACACAGATGCAAAAACACATATACACACTCAGACACACATATTCTCACTCTTTCTCATACTGTACACACACTGTCTCTCTTCTGTCTTTACATGCACACATACAAACATACACGCACATGCACACAGACGTATGTGTACACACATAGACACTTTTTCTGTCTCTTTTTCACACACACCTTAATTTCTCTCTCTCTCTCTCTCTCTCTCTCTCTCTCTCTCTCACACACACACACAAAGGCACACACTTTCTCTCTCCCTGTCATACATACACACACTCACACACACTAAGATGGTCTTTTTCTCTCTCTCTCTCACACTCACACATGCACACACTTTCTCTCTCCCTGTCACACATACACTCTCACACATACACACACTCACACACACACACACACACTCACTCTCTCTGTAGCTATAAACATAAATACACACAGGTGAGCCACAACGGCGCATGTTCACACTCATACATCCTATAATCTAAATCACACACTATGCCATGCTGTTAAAGAACACAGACTTCTCAAAGGTTGTAAGAGCCCTGATACCATCCACCCCACCCCCCACCCCACCTTTCTGCAGAGCCTGGCCTGTTCGTCCCCAGGCACCTCAGATGGCTGATGGACCGTATGACTATAATCTCGCCAGCCATTAGTTTATCGTCCCCACAATCAACACCTTTAAGAAGGCAGGCAAGAAGCAACTCTCTCTCTCTCTCTTTGTCTCTGTCTCTCTCTGTCTCTCTCTTTCTCTCCATCACTCTCTATCTCTCTCTCTCTCTCTCTCTCTCTCTCTCTCTCTCTCACACACACACACACACACACACAACGTGTCGAATGGAGAAAAATTAAAATGTCAATCAGAGGCTAAGCTCAAAGGTTCTTTCCCAAATACTGTACCGGCCCTGTTATCAGGCCTCTTAAAAAGATTAACGTGCGATAATGAGTGTCCCTCAGAACTGCCGCCGGAGGCTCAGTGTTGGCCATGTACAGTATGCACTGGGTGATGGGGAGCGCGGGGAGGAACACTGCTGTTCACAAACAGAACTGTGCCTGTTTAAAAGGTGCTGATTGCTGTGGATCCAATCCTATTTTCTTCACAGTACGTGTCCCGTGAAAGAAACCATTGATTTGAACTGTTAACTGTTTGAACTTAAAAAGAAGTCTAAGGAGTTTTGAGAGGTTTTGTAACTGTTTCTTTTGTCCAGCTGTTGTGCTCGCTCTCTCTTTTACACTCACTTTGAGTGTGTGTGTGTGTGTGTGTGTGTGTGTGTGTGTGCGTATTTGTGGAAGTGTAGCAGTGTGAGTAATGCATACTGTGAAAAAAACAGCCATTGTCCAGTAATATGGTTGTCTGTATATAGAGCATTGTGTATACAGCATGTATGGCAGTATATCTGTCAACAGTGTTAATATCAGTGTCAGTGTAGGGCGGTCGTCGGTATGTGTGTGTGTGTGTGTGTGTGTGTGTGTGTGTGTGTGTGTGT
>JAGFZM010001279.1:299492-318961 GCA_017657215.1 Limnothrissa miodon
TGTGTGTGTGTGTGTGTGTGTGTGTGTGTGTGTTTGTGTGTATGGGAAGCGGTATTTCAAAAAAGGAAGACAGAGAGAACATGAGCATTTGTGAGAGTGGGAAATAGAGAGAAATGCATGAATGTGTGTGTGTCTGTGTGCTTGGATGTGTGTGTGAGTGTGTGTGTGTGTGTGTGAGAGAGAGAGAGAGAGAGAGAGAGAGGTGGGTCAGAAAAGCCCTCATGTGCCCTTGGCAGATTTGGCAGTCAGGGAGGTCCATGTAATTGGAAACCTGAACATCAGAATTCAGCCCATCAGCTCAGGGGTCACGTCCCATCATGCATTTCTGCTGCGAGAGGAGTCCGATGTGCACTGTGGCCATTAGCCAGCACACTCGCCCTGTCTAATGACCACACTAGTGTAGGGTACGGGCATATCTGCAGGCGTGTGTGTGTGTGTGTGTATTTGTGTGTGTGTATGTGTATGTGTGTGTGTGTGGTTGTGTGTCTGTGTGTGTGTGTGTGTGTGTGTGTGTGTGTGTGTTTGTGTGTTTGTGTGTCTGTGTGAGTGTGTGTCTGTGTGTGTTTGTGTGAGTTTGTGTCTGTGTGTGTGTGTGTGTGTGTCTTTCTGTACGTGCTGCAGGCATGTAATTGCGATGCTCAGAAATATATATGTGTCTGTATGTGCATGCATGCGCTTGTGTGTGTGTGTGTGTGTGTGTGTGTGTCTCCTCTCTTGGACAGACTGTGAGGTTTCCACACACACTCCTGTCAGAGTTGCAGCTGGCACTTTGGAGAGGTGGTTAGAGGTAGTTACACTGCCATCACCTCCACACTGGTCATCAGCCTATATTTAATGGCCGAAACTTCCCCAAACTGACACAGCCAAGCTGCAATTACACCCTGTCCTTAGACACTTATTGCTATCTGCTGTCTGTTTCATTCATTCATTCATTCATTCATTCATTTATTCATTCATTCATTCATTTATTCATTCATTTAGTTATTCATTGAGTTCATAAATATAATATTCTGGAAGACACTAACTGTTTTGGGCCTGCTGTAGTTGTTATAACTGTAGTTAATGTAAACATTGTTCTTCTTTATATATTTTCTGCTCTGAAACCCTTTGTGGCATTCTAGGCCAACCCGGTCGCATCTCTGTATGTAAAAAGAATAGACAGTTTTTTTTCTTTTTCTCATTTTTTCTGGCCTTTGCTGATGTTATTTCCACCACTGATAGATGGCATTTCTACAGCAATCAATTTCTGGTGTGTGTGTGTGTGTGTGTGAGTGTGAGTGTGTGTGTGCCATGCCTATTAATGCTGCCAGGTGCCCACGAGCCCCTTTCGCACAGATACGGTCTGGTCCATGGGCTCCCGGCAGACGTCAGCCGCGTCGGTGCAGACGGAGGAGGCTGCGGCGATGGCTGCTGTCGCTGATTCGTGCTCCAGGGGCGGTTATATTCATAAGCCGCAGCAAAGCGCAGGGCAGAATGTTAATTTCCGAGCCCGTGTGGGTTTGCAGCCTGTTTGTCGCCCAAGTCTGTTGTTCTTTTGCTGCTAATGCATTTGAAAGTGGAAAGGCACAGAAAACAAAGCTGGGAGCAGCATCGTTTGGTGTTTGTTGATGTAGCGTCTATGTCGCTAACATTCACACTAATGTTTACTAATTATATTTATGTGAAGTGTGTGACACACAGTGATGCACAGAAACACAGAGTACATTCGGATCTTTAATGGTCTCTGTGTGCTGTTGGGTGGTAGGGCGGTTGGGTGTATGTTTCTGACAAGCTGTTGCTTTGTGTATCAGAAAGACCCTCATTTTGAAATCCAGTCAATGGATCCATACACGGATATGAAGATGGATGGGGGTAAGTGACTTTGCTAATTACTCAAAATAGTCTCATACTGATACAAGGGCAGATGCACACACACACACACAGACACACACACACACACACACAAACACACACACACACAGACAATGCCTCCATTTTAGGGATTAGTTGAAGGGTCTATGAGAGGCTATGCCATCTGGCAGTCACGCCTCTATTCAACTGAGCGTGGCAGCACCGCAAAATCAAAATACAGATTTAGAAGCCTTTTGTCTTGTGTGTGTGTAAATGTGTGTGTGTGTGTGTGTGTGTGTGTGTATGTGCGTGTGTGTATGTGTGTGTACAATATGTAAGTGTGTGTGTCACTTTATTTTATTTTTATTTACCTTGTTTTTAGATGTCAGTTGCTTATGACGCCACAGCTGAATCATGTGAAAGTATTTTACTTTAAATTTTACTTTAAAGTCATTTCAACAACTCCTTTTTGATATTTAGGATTTTTAAATTTCAGTAAAGTAGATTTTACAGGTGTCCCCTGTGTATGTTATGAGTTACTTTTTACTGCTGTATCTGTATCTGAGTAAATGTCATTTGCCATCACAACATGGCATGACAGGGATTACCAACAAAGCCTTTAATTAAAACAAACCCTAATAATTCTCCCAGAGCAGCCCAGAATATAATCTCACAGGCGTCACCACGGCCTCATAAATTCTAAATATTTGCAAGTTTTTTCTAAAAATTTTTTCCTGTGCTTTCCACAAAACCTCCACAAAAATGCGGCATCCCTCCATTTGAACATGCACAGACAGAGCCCTGTGGCTTATCCTCCTTGTTAGTTTTGGATATCAGACACGGAATGGGAGACTAAGAGAAAGAGAGAGATAGTGAGAGAGATCGAGAAAGAGAGTGAGGGAGAGAGAGATAGAGAAAGAGAGCGAGGGAGAGAGAGACAGAGAGGGAGAAAGAGAGGGATGGCGAACGACAGAAAAACATTCAATCAGTTTCTTTTATACACTGCTGTGTGGTCAGGCAGGCCCTGTGTTTGACGCGCGAAATAAATGGCTCTCTCTTGGAGGAGTCGTGCGCTGACCCGTGCCATGAAATATGGGGCCAGTGGCGGCATCCTGCCCGCGTTGGCAGGGCCTCGGCGCCTGAAGACCACTGTGATGGATCTACGTTAATCCGTCAACCTGCACAGGGATCTTAATTCCCTTTTGCTTGCTCTCCCTCACACTCTCTTGCTCTCTCTCTCTCACACACAAACACACACGCATACATATGTACGTGCGTGTACACACGTAAACACTTGCAGAGACAAACACAATGAAAACACATGCATGCATACACACACACATGCACACAAATGCACACACACACTCATGCGCGCGTGCATACCAGGCGTAAACACTTGCAGAGATGAACACGCTGAAATGCATGCATATATACAAACACACACACACAAACACGCACACACACACACACACACACATACACACACACAAGCATGCACTAAGAGCTCAACTTGGCCCTAGTCCAAGTCAAACACAGCAGAAAACATTTATTTCTACCTCCAGGCTCTCCTGTCTAGAGCGGTATTTAATATTGGGCCGGTCTCTGTCACACTGACATCAGGTGCCTGAGAGAGTGTGTGATGCTTTCTCACTGACACACACATACACACACACACACACACACACACACACACACAAAACACACACACACGGAGCATGCACAGAATGCACAACTCATCCACCTCCACATCGAAGTTCAATCTCAGTTCAGTCAGGCAGTGGTGCGTGTTGTGTATGTGCGATAGAAAGAAAATGCAAAAGAATGAGAAGGGGGAATAAAAGAGAGAGAGAAACAGAGAGAGGGAGAAAGAGAGAGAGAGAGTGGAAGAAAGCTTGGAGGATGGGTTTCTTACCATGACTGACAGACTGCAGGTGAACTGTCTTAGAGATCTTCTCCTCGTAACTGGGGGTACAGGATTTCCTGCTGACCTTGGATTTGAACAGTGTGTTCACCAGTGTCGACTTGCCCAGGCCACTCTGACCTGAGGATGACAAAGAGAAAGAGAGAGTGAGAAAGAGAACAAGAAAGAAAGGGAGAAAGAGAGCAATTACTATCAAGGCGTTCGTAAACACGAGCCTCCTAAAAACACTGCGCATCACAAAATGGTACACATTTTTTAAAGCTTAATACTAATCTTTTTGTGCTACCGATAGCTGCTACACCAACCTGGCATATATTTTAAGCAGAATGCTAACCATCCTGCGCTAGCTGCTACATTTACACCAAGGTCATTGGTTTCCATGGCTAGCCCCTGAGGCTTAATGTACAGTGCTATGATATATACCCATGCTGTCAGTGGTTAGAGATGAATGTATGTGGGAAATTATATGAATAAATGTAATGTAGAAAAAATCAATATAGCACACAGCCACAGTGGGTATAGGAGATAGTTGACTAGCTATGACAATCTGCCACACATAGCTAGCAGGTAATGAGGGTGTTACATAAACACTTGATAACCTACTACAAATCGCATGTGATGTAAGATGGCCGGGTGAAACCAAGGCAAAGCACATTAGTCTCTCTCTCTCTCTCTCTCTCTCTCTCTCTCTCTCTCTCTCTCTCTCTCTCTCTCTCTCTCTCTCTTTACTCACTTTCTCTCTGTTGGATGCTATCCAAATTACTTGCTGTGAACATGCAAGTCACTAGGGGAGGACTACTTGTCTTCTCACATACATACATACAGTACACACACAAAAAAACACACACGATAAACACACTAACACCAACATACTAACACACAAAATCAAACACACACAGGCGCGCACACGCACACACACACACACACACACACACACACACCCACACACAAACACACACACACTCATCATAAAACACAGGGGAGGAAAGGACTAGAGCAAGGACTCAAACTGAACAGTAAGCGTGATCCATGCGAATGACCTCTGACCTACAAGCCCCTGTGTCCTGTGGCCAGCCTGCCTGTCAGTGTGAGGGCTGCTACTGTGCCCTGGGGAGGCCAGCAGGAGGTCTTAGGAGAGAGAGAGAGAGAGAGAGAGAGAGAGAGAGAAAGAGAGAGAGATTGTGTGTGTGTGTGTGTGTGAGTGTGTGCATGTGTGTGAGCGGGGTAAGTTGGCTATGGACGACTGACTGAAGGTGATCCCAGCAGACCCCTCAGCCATCGTTTAATCTGCTTCTTGAGGAGAGAGTGACAGCAGCCTTTAAAGATCTCTCTCTCTCTCCATTCTCTCCTTCACCTCATCTGTCTTTTTTTTCTTTTTCATCTTCCTAGTTTCTTTTGATTTTTTTCCTCAACGATCTCTTCCCAGCTTCTCTTTTTATGTTATTTATGTTATTTTCTCTCCTCCTTTGTCTCTCTATCTTTTTCTCTTTTTGTTTCCTCCTGACTGACTCTTTCATTCTCTCACACACACTCTCCCTCTCTCTCTCTCCCTCTTTCCATCTCTCAGTGGCCGGGCGTCTGTCAGTAAGTTAGTGGTGAGACGAGTGACAGAGATGGATGATGCAGCCGGGAGCATCTGACCCTTCCATCATGGCCCACCTCAACGGGAGCTTTGACGGATTTACGCAGCGGCCCCCGCTCTCCGAGGAGAGACGCCGCGCTGACATCAAATTTATGAGATGGTAGAAGCTTAGCCACACACACACACACACACACACACACACACACAAACACGCACAACACAAATGCACATAAACATACACAGACACACACATAAAATAAAACATACATGCGCATATACATGATCAAGTTCTCCTGATGAAGGTGCGTCAGTCAAGTCGAACCTACCTAACTTCCTTGCACTTCTCTATCACAATAAAAACATATGGTCTAACACACACACACACTAAACACACACACACACACAACACACACGCCCAGACATGCAAAGACAGACCCCACAGAGAGAGGTCTCTGTGAGTCACATCACATGATTTACATGTTCACACATCCTCCTTCTTCTGTGATCTCACCTGGGTGGCCTTGGTCAAGCCAATCAAAAAAATGCTAGTCCTGTCTGTCTATCTGTGTGTGTGTGTGTGTGTGTGTGTGTGTGTGCAATTCAAGAACCAGACACCAACAGGAGTTCACCTTGACTCATATAAATTGACATGAAACGCCATGTGAGGTAACATGATAAAGCCTGTCAGTTGCCTAACCACATCAGAAGCTATGCAATGAGAACCTGAGCGAGTGACTGAGTGAGAGAGACCGAAACTCTGACAGTATTTGTGTCTGTGAACGAAACTTCACAGATGTCCTGTTTGAAGGAAATTTACAAAGAGACTGTTTCCTCAGACTCAGTTTCTCGGTAAAGTTTCTTCCATTTTAAAAGTAATCCAAACTCTCCAATTCTATTTCACAAAGACAGTCTGTGGCTGAGAGCTGAAAGCTCAACAAAGATGCATTAGGAATCAGTCATCCAAAGCACAGAGAGCATTAACAAACAAAAAAAAACAGAAAAACAAAATGGCTGAGCAGAGTAAAAAATACACTCCATCAACTGTGTGGTGCTGTGGGCTGACACATCAGGGCCCAGAGTTCTGTCAGGGGTTACAAGCACACTGCGTTAAGTCCCTTTGAATGGATTTGGACGGCAGGGGTCGGATGTGTGTGTGTGTGTGTGGTGGGGGGAGGATAATGTCTTCCACATGGTGCTGCAGGAGCCGTGGGCTTGAGCAGAGCCCCTCTGTGGAGGCAGAGGAATTGTGGGAAACTGGAGGAGTGTAAGTGGCTTGAGGCAGGAAGCCATGTGGAGGTCCTGCCCTTTGCCGCCGGAGCCGCAGTGCTGAGACACACTGTCTCTGTATGTGTGCGTGTGTGTGTATTTGTGTGTGTGTGTGTGTGTGTGTGTGTGTGTGTGTGTGAGAGAGAGAGAGTGTGGGTAGGTGGGTGGCAGTGCATACTTTACATTTGTGTGTAATGACTAGTGTGTTATCTAGTGTATTAGAGTATTTTCCACTAGGGTGGAAAACAGCAAACAGCAGCGCAGTAGCGTGAAAGATGACAATGAGGGGCGAGCGCAAGAGACGGAGAGACTGCGGTTGGAGACGGAGAGATAGCGCCATGGTGACAGGGATAAGGAGAGAGCCTGGCAGGAAAGAATGGAGAGGTCCGATGTCCGCGACCACTTCCTGTGCACATCACACAGCTTCCTCCTTTCCCAGAGTGTGCCCTCTCGACCCGGCCACAGCGGGAGGCTTATCCTGTGTGTGTGTGTGTATGTGTGTGTGTGTGTGTGTGTTAGTCTCCCCAGCACAAAGCTTCCTCATCCTGTATCATGTCAGACCCCCCACTATACACTAGACACACACACACACACACACACACACACACACACACATAGTGGGCCCCTCCTTTCTGCCTGTCATTAGTTGATAGGACTACTCATCATGCCTGTATTATACACAAACACACACACACACACAAACTGGGTTACCAGAGGTGAGTCTCAACACCCTCCAATCACACACAAACAGTCAGGCATCTGGGAAGGCTTCCCTTGGAACAATGCAAAAGATGACTGAAGTCCGACTTTGGTGAGACGCAAACAGGAAAGCCCCCAAACAAGCCTGTCTGGGAGAGGAGTCAGCAAATTGATTTAGAGTGGAAGGATAGGAGAAGGATAGAAAAGGAGAGAGAGAGAGAGAGAGAGAGAGAGAGAGAGAGAGAGAGAGAGAGAAAGGGAGACAGTGACATTCATCTAAAGAGAAAGAGAGGCATGGAGAAACTGACACTCAGAGAAAGACAGAGAGAGAGAGAAGGGGAAGCAGAGAGAAAGAGATAGAGAGAGGGATAGCGTGAGATAGAGAAAGAGACAGAACAATGACAACAGCCAGACAATGAGAGATACAAACAAAACACAGACAGGTAGGAGGAATAGGGAGACAGACACAAAACAAAAGTGAGAAAGGGATAGAAACAGGGAGAAAAGAAGGAGAGCATGAAAATGAGCACATCCCCCCCTCCACACACACACACAAACACACACACACACACACACACTGCTTCCTGTTTCCACCTGTCTGGGGTTTGAGAATCCTCAGCTCTGCTCTGCTTTGATGTGCCTCCAAATCGGAAGGCATGAAAGGAGCCACCATGCTAATTAAGGCAGTGAAAATGCTCCATCCTCACTCTTTCGCTCTTTCTCTCTCTCTCTCTCTCTCTCTCTCTCTCTCACACACACACACACACATGTATGCCTGGGAACTGATATTTACACCTTTACACACACCCAAACACACACACACACACATCCAAACACACACACACACACACACACACACACACACACACACACACACACAACCGAAATGTTTGTCACCAGCACAGCAATAATCTAACTGTAACATCTGTTTTAAAAGCCAGGAGAGTAAACCTTTGCATAGTGTAAGCAAGCATCTCCCAAGCGTGTTTGTGTGTGTGTGTGTGTGTGTGTGTGTGTGTGTGTGTGTGTGTGCATGAAGAGAGGGGGTATCTGCTAATAGCTAGTCTGCAGTGAAGGCAGCAGCACCTCCGGTTTATATTTGCATAGTAGAGAGAAAAATGTCTTGTCCTCTGTGAGCTGTGACTGTAACTAAGTCTCAGTGCGTGTTCTTCCTTATTGGCTGTGCAATTTTTTTTTTTTTCAAACACACTCCGTACTTTGGAACCTTGACAGTAGTGCAGGCACAGAAATAGAAAACTCGAGTATGCATGTCTGTGTGTTTGTGTGTTTGTGTGACAATGGAAGAGGGAGGGAGAGAGAGAGAGAGAGAAAGAGAGAGAGCTTCAGCGTGTGAATTTGCCAGGCATAAAATTACAGAGAAACACAGTAAAAGAAAAAAAAAAACAAAAACATAAATTCAGACAAGATTGGGACAGCCTTGGATTGTCTAACACCGGGGCCTTGCACACACTCTGCTCTCTCATAAATCTCTGCTCTACCCCCGCCGGCCGGCTGGCTGGCTTGCTGGCACGCATACTGGCAGACTGCAGAGACTCCCTGAGATGCCCCTGATTCTGCCATCCAATCTGGCCGGACCTCACAGGCCGACGGCAGAGCAACAATACGCCAGGGGTCATTTAATTAGGCATGGCACAGAGCACCCTCCCCTCCTTCAGTCTGGTCCAATAGATTCTGGGAATGCGTGGTGGCCAGGCTGCCCAAATGCTGTGATTGGCTGGGCTGAAGTGGAGTGGCGATTTGGAAGCGGGCTTGAATCCAATGCCGAGAAGGCAGGTTGATCTGGTGCTGGATGGACAACAGTGTCTCAGCAGGTAGACCTGTGTAATGCCAGCTGGCAAGAAAGGCTGTGTGTGTGTGTATGTGTGTGTGTGTGTGTGTGTGTGTGTGTGTGTGTCTGTGCGTGTGTGTTTGTTTGTGTGCATGTCTATGTTTGTTTGTGTTTGCCTGTTTCAGTGTGTGTGTGTGTGTGTGTCCATCCATCAAGCTTTAATTCTTTATCAGTGACTCCTCATGGAAAGAAGCTGATAGTGCTATCGGCAAACGCTCACAGACGACAAATAAACACAAACACAGGAAATGACACGTTTATGCGGTCTATTATGTTATATAATTGACAGCTGGTTATTCTGTGGTGCCAACATGGCTCGGCTAACAGTGCCTGGCATGAGAACATTGCTTGTGTTGTGTGGTGTTGTTTTGTGTTCTGGCAGGCATGTGCAAACCTCACCTACAGCACAGCTCATTAAGAGAAATTCTTGTATAAATATACAAGACGGTATAAATATTCGATGAGCTTAAAAAAAGCCAAAGAAAAAAAAAACACCTTTGTGGCTTCTCCATCTTTGGCTTCTCCTTCATTGTGGCTTCTCCATGGCACCGTGTGTGATGTGTAATTACAGTGGGTTTCGTGATACTCTAGAACTCACACACACAGCCTGAGATACTCTCGCCGCTGATGTGGCACAGCAGACTGCTGGTGGTGCTTCATTATAATCCAGGTCTGTTTCAGAGCCTCCTCCCCCTCCAATAGCAACGTCCCCCAATGTGGGAGCAATAATAATAACAACAGCAGCAGCAGTACTATGTATCATTATCAGCTCTTGAGGGCTTTTGGAGGCTAATAACCTTTAATACTAGCATGAGGGCTTTTTCTGGGGCGGTCGACAACACACTCTGCAATCATCAGCATTTCCTTTGTGCATTAAGGCCTTTGCCATTGCTTCCTGTTCACCTGCACTTTGGTTTCCTCTCACAGACGAGGACAAAAAAGCCCGACCGTGCCTCTGACAGGTTTAAAAGTGTCTGTCCTCACAGAGACAACAGCACAGTAAGTCACGTTAGGCAGGTTGGTTTGTCTTTAAACACAGATTAGACATTAGATAGACACATCCCTCCTTCTATTATACTTACAAATCACACAGGACAAGCTTTGCTACTCTCATGTTTTGTTTGTGTGGTCTAGGTTGTCTCTCTTCTGTCTGCTGTGTGTTTGTGTGTTGTGTGTGTGTGTGTATACTGTCTCAAGCATCTAGGGCTGACACAAGATCCTGCTGCCATTTGACTTGTCAGCTCGTGAGCGCTTCTGTGATGATTCTCAACAGAGAGAGTGCAGGCTCAACCCGAGCGTGTTCGAATACGCTTTACGAAGTGCGTGCGGTCGACGGCAGCCGTCCTAACAGACAGAGAGCGTGGAATGCAGCCTCTCAGCGGCTCAGGTCAGGTGACATGCCGCTGTTAAAGCAGCACACCAGGTCACTGATCTTAACCACGAGCATATAGATCAATGTGACAGCTACACGCCAAGACCACCCACGGCCAGCTTACCTCTGCTACTTAAACACTCACTAATTGAGCCTCATTGAGCCTCAAGCGCTGAGGACGCCACTAGTTGGAGATGTGTTCTTTTTAAATTATGCATTTGAAAATGTTAATGTTAATAGGATATCGCACCTCGTAACCATAATAAATAGAAATGTGTTACTTAATTCTATTAGCAATAGCTAATCCATGTCCAATGTCGAGATGGCCTTTGCTCAGTGTCGAGGTGAAGAAATATTTGTTTTGTCCACTCATGCATTCATACCGACACTTGACAAACTAGCCAGAGCCACTTTGGAAAAGCTAAATCAACAACTCATTTATTTTCTTGTTTAGCTTGGATGCTAAGAGCAGGGAGGGGCCACCCGGTAGTCACCGTCAGAGCCTATTGGGTATCAACAAACGAGGTTGAGTTTAGCTTAGCCTAGTTTAGCGTTTAAGAAGCTAATGCAATGATGGCTTGCACTTGCTTTTGTGTTTGTGCATTTTAGTTTCCTCTCACAGACGAGGAGAAAAAATAAAACCACCCACGCCTCTGACAGGGTTAAAACCGTCTGTCCTCACAGAGATCATAGCATAGTCCTATAAGGCAGGTTGGTCTGTCTTTAAACAATGATTAAGCATCAGATAGACAGGTCCCCCTTCTCTTTTTCTCACATATGTGTTTTGTTCTGTTTATGTGTGTGTATGTGTATTATTATGTGTATGTTCTGTTCTGTTCTGATTGGATTGGATCATGTGCATTTGTATGTGTGTGTGTATGTGTGTGTTCTGTTTTGTTTTTCTTACCACTGAAGTGACACAATAAATCTAAAAATTGACTCCTGATTCCTGACTCACTTACAGTGGAAGCGAATGATAAGTATTCTCTACTTCATAGTCTGAATAATCTGTAAATATGGAATACAGTGCAGCTTTATGGTCGGCAATAGGCAGAAAAAAAAACTTAACCTGACCTTCAAGACAAGGGAACCTGAGGAAGATTTACGAACTTGATCAACAAATGCTATCTGTCCCTCTGACAGATTGATTACGACGAAGATGAAGTGATTTCCTGTGTGCATTACTCAGTTCATAATACTCATGGGTGTGTATGTGGATGGAGTGGGTGGGTGTATGTGGGGGTCAAACTCACCGACGACCATGATGTTAAACTCAAAGCCGGCCTTCATGGTCTTGCGCTTCATCTGGTCAAGGACGGCCTCGATGCCCACGTAGCCGAACAAGTCTTTGCCCTTGATGATGCCCGGGGAGCCACTCTCGTTCAGGGTGAGCAGGGACTGCTGCTGCTGCTGCTGCTCCAGCTTCTGCTGCTCCAGCTTCTGCTGCTCCAGCTTCTGCATCTCCGTCTCCACCTCCTCCCTCCTCTCGTCCTCCTCCACCTCCACCTCCCTCTCCTCCATCTGAGCGGGCGCCTCCAGCTCCAGCTGAAGCTCCTGGACCGTGTCTGTCAGAGGAGGACACGCAAGAGGAGAATGACAAAATGCACATGGTCAGTTATATGAAAGAATACCGTCTCTCTTTCGCTCTAGCTCTTTCTTTCTTTCTCTCTCTCTCTCACACACACGGACACTCATGCACACAGACACACACTGAAAAAGAGTGCTGACATACTACAGATATCCCAAAGTACTTTGGCGTACTTTGTGGAGCCAAAGCTTTGTGGAGCCAAAGCTTTGTGGTACTTAGGGAGAAGTGTAGTGGGGCACAAGGGCAGTGGCAACATGGCCGACCTCAAAACAGAAGGAATGACTACACGTTGCAATAAAGTATGTCACATACACCCTATTTAGCAAAGGAAACAACCATACCACAGTGCCCCATAAACCAGACTGCACATTCAGGCCACACGATGGAAACAGGAAGCAAAAGAGACACAAGGCATAAAGTAAAATTTCATATTATTCATATTTTATGGGAAGTCAATTCTTGTTGCGTTTGGAAGTTTGGAGTATGACACGTGGGATCAGGAAAAACACAAAATCAACCAAGAAAATATCTGTGAAACATTTCTGTCAACTGTCAAATGAGGAACTATAGACTGTTATTATGAAGCAAGTCCTCACCACATAGGTTTACAGCACTAATGCACTGTTACAACATGCTCAGCAATCTTATATAGTAACTTCTTTACAATTCCCTCAGTCCTACTTCAAGGACTCACTTTAAAATCCAATCACTTTAAGGTCCTCCATATGAATACATTCCTGTGTGAGTCACCTTTAGGTCCTAAATCAGTGAATATATTCTTGTGTCCTAAATCAGTGTTTAAGAAACACATATCACTGAATTGGCAAACAACCGCTATGACCAAAAAAAGACATCAGCTTCAAAAGTAGCATCTCACATCATTGCGAAACAATGTTTCTAACTCAGCATTTGACTGGGGGAGATGGTCCTTCTTAATAGTCTTAATAGTCCAACACCTGCTGTCCACTGTCCCTCTTAATAGTCCAACACCTGAGCTTCCCGCTGTGCTATGTTAGCGGTTGGGCGTATGCTCGAGAGAAAACGCCAGCTGGGGATAGCTGTAACGGCGATAGCAACTCGACTGACAGGTGGTGGAATCAAAGATGGGAGTGTGACGAGGATTAAGATAACGAGAGGGAAGAATGCGGGATTGTCTGTACTTGTGCGCTGATTCGGAAGATAAGACCCCACCACCCACACACACACACACACACACACCTTGTGATGTAAAAAATAGGGGGAAGAGAGTAGTAATGTAAATGAGTAATGAAGTGTTTAAAGTGTTTTGCTCTAGAGCTGAGTAATGCTAGAATGCGTGTGTTGCTTTGTGTGCATGGTAGTGTGTGCATGGGACATGAGATCCACACATTGGGAGTGGAAAGTGCAATACCTTCACACCTCTAGGAAGAAGACATGTACACACATATACAGCCATACACTTAAACAAACACACACGCACACACACAGACACGCACACACACACACACACACACACACACACACACACACACACACACACATGCACACACTCCTCACCACAGCATCAGAGCGGTTTGGGTTTTACTGTTTAGTTAGCTATCAAGCCAGTAAGCCTGACTCAAACAAAGCCTCTGTTTGAGGTTAACCCAGGGCACTGGGTTTACTTCTGAGTTCTGTTAAATGTCAGTGGCCATGGAATTGGAGACCATACACTTTGGTTTGGTCATAACCCTAAAAAATAATCCAAATGCTACTGGGGGACCATGTTAACAAGAACAACAAAGCCAAAAAGCGGTAGACCAAGAGAGAGGAAAAAGAGGAGCATAAAAAAGACCATAATGATCTTGTAAAAAGAGAAAAAGTCAGGAAGAACCAGTGGTCATGCATCTTTTCCACTCAAGTAAAAGGAATCTATAATCTATATGGAGGCATGGTGTTAATCAGTTCATTTGAGGCTTATCCCCCCAAGGCAGTAGCTTGCTAGCTAGCCGGCATAGCAGAGGTCCAGGATCAGTCCCGTAAGAGGATTGTTGGAGAGAGAGAGAGAGAGAGAGAGAGATATATGCTGGGCCTCAGTGCTGCTCATGCTCCCAGTGAGATCAGCATGCAGGGACATTGGCCAGAGATGATACACTGTAGTGATTCATTAGGAGCAGCTTCCTGTTTCATCAATGTGACAAAGGGTTCAAGGCCCTCGTGTTTAGGAAACTGATCCAGTATACTACAGCACAGTACAGATGGTCTTGTAGTACTCCGTTTATCTCAAAAGGGGAACCTGTGTGATTTCACCATATTTCAAAACTCTGTGCTTTATCTGAGCAGAGACAGGGGTTTACAGTACAGTAAGTGAGCAAAGCAGGTTGTTCTACAGTGAGCGAGTAATTCTAATCAGTTTGCTAACACCTGATGCTATGCTATCAGCGCTACATGATAATTACACAGCGTAATTATCGCCAATACATGCAATGTCACACCACCTTTATCTCCGCAAAACAGCACATACTCCAGTGTCATTAGTTTGGCTACTCTTAAACCGCTGTCTGAGTTGCCTATAATATTAATAGAGAGATAACGGTGCTTTCAATCACGTTGCTGTAAGTGTGCACTGTGCCGTGACATGCTGAGGAGCGGTGTGAAGTAAAGTAAGTGTAAAGGCAGCCAGGGCGCTGGCTTAAGGAAAGTCACTCGACGGGCCTTTCTCACCTTTTAGTGAGAGCTGTTAATGAAGTGGCCCAGGCTTCAAGCTCACCATGCAAGGGTGTGTGCAGACAGAGGAGTGATGAAGTGTATCCGCTCTTAATGCCTTTTTATTTCCATGCTGATTTACACAAATAAATGAGAGAGAGGGAGGGAGAGGGAGAGAGAGAGAGAGAGAGAGAGAGAGAGGGAGAAATACTGAAAAAAATGAAATAGGGGGATTGGCATGGAATGACTAACTGATGGAATGAAAAAAAAGATATACACTAAAATTGCTTTGTTTGACAAGCCCCTCCCCAGTCCCTTCCGATCAAAATCACTCATATAATATTTACTCCTTGGAAACCTCAATTTCAAAAAATGTGCCTGTGTTTGCCATTCTCCAGGCTGTGATATGTAAAGCCTTATTCTGCATGCCCACTCTGGGCATAAAGATTTCTTATGGAATACCGCGGTAAGCCACAACCCAGGCTGACACCAGGAGCTAGTGGGAAACCCAGTAAAGTGAAGGCACATGCCATGGATCATGTGAGTGAATCCTGGTGATGTTTTTTTATAACATGGGGGTTTATCTGGCCATCGAAAACACTCAGACAAGCTTGGCTTGATCTGCACTTTCACCCGAAGCACATGCTACACTACATACCCAATAGACAGCCTACCTACGCACATGCACACACACACACACACACATGCACACACACCTTCACACACAAACATACAGACACACAGACACACACACATACCTTCACATCTACACACACACACCCTCTCATTCGTACACACCAGTACGTTCACACTCCTACTATGACTTCTATACTCCTTGTGTGCTTCCTACACTTGATCTTGTTCAGCTACCCTGTCAGCAGAAAGCACAGCTCCTCTCCAAAGGCTCTCCAAGCCCTTAAGTAGACAGAGAGTTTAGAAGGAATTGCTTTGAGGCTTTAAGGCAGAAAGAGATGGATGGGGGAGGGTGTGTGTGTGTTGGGGGGGGGGGGGGGGGTAGAGAAGAGACAGCATGCTGTACGATATCAAAACCACCAATTACACGGCAACTCACACAGAGAGGCACCTGGGCTCTTCATGTCAAAAAACAGTACCGGTCGTTGAAGGCCTGTTTACTAACATCAGGGCCCTCTTTTACAAAGGGAAAAAAGAACATTATTGCAAAACAGCCACTTGCCCAGGGGCAGAGAGGATACTGTTGAGCTTCTGCCTGTTACTGACGGCTCTTTGATGTTTGGGCATGAAACAGAGGTCAGCGTGCTAAGTCCCTGCTCTGAGGTCTTACTCACGTGGATGAGGGGGGTCAGGAAGATTGAGTTAAAGGGGCGAAACCCAAACAAACACCACCTTTCATGACAGCTGAGTGGTCTGAGTTGATTCATGCCCACTGACACACACACATACACACATACACACAAAGCTCATCTGTGAGGGAGAGGCTATGAGTGAGCGATGATTATGCCAAAGATGACTAGCCCTTCACCATGATGGCTCAACCTGCAGAGAGCCTCGTGAGTCAGAGTCTTGTGTCACATCTTAGCACAGTTGTCACACACACACACCCATACAAAGACACAGGCACACACACACACACACACACACACAGTCATGTACACAGACACTTCGGGCCACACTCGAAGGAGAGATGACTGACGGTTCGAAACTTGGAGTGAGTCAGCAGTCGAGCCGAGTAACGGCAAGGCGAGTCAGTCCAGATGCATCACGCCTGCCACGCTGAGAGATGGCAGCGTTAGTAACTGTCAGCTGAAGTGCCCAAGGATGAGAGAGAGAGAAAGAGAGAGAGAGAGAGAAAAAAAAAAAAAAACAGAAACCTGAGTTCAATCTGTTCATCAAGTTTCTGTCAGCCTGTCAGCCAACCACAAAGTACCACATGGCTCACGAACAGGAAGCAGGCCTCTGTGTAAGCTCTCACCTGTTTTTCGGTCACAGTATGGGCTTCCTCGAATGCCACTCTGCACCCTCACTGTCTGACATGTTTGTCTGCTCTTCTTCGGTAGTGCGTAATGTCACTGATTAAGTTAAGGTTAATGTCAGTTTCTCTACATATACTGGACATACAGGGGAATGGAAATTACGTTTCTAGCCATGCCACAGTGATGCGCACGGTTGGGAGAGCCAGAGGCCGCTGAAGCATTTTTTTTAATCGTACACTCATCATCATATGAGCTAACATTTGAGTTAGCCAAATTGATATAAGATCGTTTGAGCTAAAGAAAGTTAGATGGTTCTCTATAACGCTGTCAATAACGAATCCGATTCACTGACTAGCTCTGGTCCGGTGGTTGGTTGGAGAGCTCTTGGTTGACAGGCCATGTGTTTAGTGTCCGGGGTTGACAGTTCAGGTGTTAAGCGTAAGTCAAGGAGCACGAAGCCTAGGCATGGTGCCAGTCGCCCTGCCCAGAGGGTTTAATCTGCTATAAATATCCCCCGCGTGGCGTAGCCACCAAGATGGAACTAATCTGCTGCGTTCCTATTGGTTGCTCAAACGACCCTTTCGCGTGGTTGGCCAACATTAAGGCCACAGGCCCTGCACAGTCCTGAGTCTCTGTCTCACTTCGAAAGCAGCCACACTTTGAAAGCGGGACGACAGAGGGTTTTCTGTTGCTCTCCAGTTCCTGCACTGTGCTTTGTCCATTTTCTTTGGAAAAGAGAAATACCCAGGCGGCTCCCTGTCCCCCCACAGAGAGGAGAGAAGGCGTAACCCATCTGCTCACTACACAACAGCCAAGCTTCATCACTGAGACGCAGTCAGATGGGTGGAAAACAGAGAGCACAGCCATCCATCTTAGGCCAAAGTATAGGCATCATATCGTCTCCACTTCCCACACTCATCCTTCCGTTCTCTCTCTCTTTCTCCCTCTCTCCACCTCTCTCTCTCTCCCCCTCTCTCTCTCTCTCTCACTCTGTCTCTTTCTGTCTGTCTTTCTCCCTGATGGACATGCACAAATACTAACCCTAGCAGACAAATGAAGTGCTGGTAATAGGAACAGCCTGGGGGGGGGGGGGGGGGGTGAAGACACAGCCTTGAGAAAAGCAAATAGAAAAGCCCGGAACAAGTGCTTCGGAATGTTCCAGAAGCCTGGAGACTGACAAAGCAATTGTAATGGAAAAAATGTCCCCCTTGGTTCGAGATGCTGTCTGTCTCTAGTCAGCTGATGCAGCTGAAAGATACCTCCCTCCTGTGTAAAGTTCAGTTTCAGCAGTGGTGTGCATTTTAGCATTAGGCCTTCTATTCGCATTGTTACAAACTTGCTGCCTGTGGGAAAATTTCATCAATCACCCGAATCTTTCTTTCAGAAAACTGCCAATACTAATGCCACTGTCCTTTGTGTGTGTGTGTGTGTGTGTGTGTGTGTGTGTGTGTGTGTGTACGTGTGTGCGTGCAGATGGGGAGATGTCATTGTTCTCCTTTTAGGATTTTATAATGACTAATTAGCATGGGTAGCCTGTGATTAACTCTACAGAGAACAGCACCGCATGACAATGCAATAGCACTGACAACTTTGACATCAAACAATGGTACAGCCATCTTTAGCCAAGTCATCAATCAGGTCAAAGCAGGCTAATGTAGGTTAAATGAGACGAATGTGAGTTTGAGTTGTTGGTTTGACTAAATAAAAGCACAAAAGAGATACACTACAGTTACACTAGATGGCCCTATGCCAATTGATTGTATGTGGCAAACTAATTCAAAGATACTGCTGAGTTCACTGTGAAAATGCAAAAGGTGATGTAAGGCTATGTAAATTCTATCATGCTAATGAAGTTTAGCACATATCCAGCTGACCCCCTGTGAAGCTAAACATTATGGTTCTTTCTTTTCAATAGGTCTTCACACTCAGTGCTCTCTCTCTCTCTCTCTCTCTCTCTCTCTCTCTCACACACACACACACACACACACACACAGTGAAGGAGACAAACACATACACACACATGTGCTGCTGCTTTACTTGGCATGGCAAAAGAACACACACACACACACACACATAAACACACACACACACATTTACTGTACTTTCCTGATACCATATTAATGCCAATTACAACATGCATGCTAAACCCCAACATTAGCAGTCCTTCTCTTTCTATGGGCAGGCACATGAATCAGGCATCTCAGGACTTCACTTACCAAAGCTCCAGTGGAAACAAACAGTTGCAACATGCCAGACAAAACCAACATCTTTTCTTTAAGTACAGAACCAAAAAAGTCCCCCATCTTTAATTAACACACCCTTTTGTAGTCACCCATGCGTGCCTGTAAACAGTGTCCGAAAGCCCTAATTCACTTCAAACTAAAGTTTGAGGTTGTTTACAAAGTTCCTCTGTGCTAGGCAGCATAGCATTTGGATGCTAACGTGTGAGATGGGGGCCCGTGGAGCATGTCATCCACGCTGGTTCACATGCAGATAAGCGGGGCTAATGAGACAAGCTTCAAAGCCCCAGCGCTCATTCAAAATGGCAGAAAGTTTGTGTCTGTCACAAAAGCATGGCCGAGGACTAGCCCCGGCTATGGATCACCAGAAAGAAAACAAGACTTTAAAGAAATCTTTTTCTTTAACAAAAACACACACACACACTCTCTCTCACACACATATATATATAAGCTGCCCATGTCAAAAGAGAGAGAGAGAGAGAGAGAGAGAGAGAGAGAGAGAGAGA
>JAGFZM010001279.1:339792-373730 GCA_017657215.1 Limnothrissa miodon
TGTGTGTGTGTGTGTGTGTGTGTGTGTGTGTGTGTGTGTGTGTGTGTCTGTGTCTTTTCTGGCTGTCACTCCAGTTAGCTCCGTACAGCAGCAACAATACCCCCCCTCCACCAAACACACACACAAATATACACACACACGCACACACACACACCTCCCTCCCTTTTACACTCCACCTCCAACCTCCAATCCCTCCTCATCTCTCTCTTCCGCAGTGGCTAAAACCATGTCCAGGGCTCTCAACATAAATCCCAATAGCATGACTACAGCTGTTCTGGCACAATGCCTGCCGCCTGTACTCACCCACAAGCAAGCGGCCCTCTCAACATTCCCTGCATTCTCTCGGTGTTGGTGCTATCTGGGCAGTGTGGTCTGGGGTGGTTGAACATCTAACATACAGCGAATCAAATGGTATTGTTGACAGTGAGTGGTTAGCAACTGACATTTGTTGATAGAAATTGTTTGCAATGGCTGGTTTTCCATACGGAGGGGGTTAAGGGAGAGATATGTTTTACTGTAAATCAATCTATAGCCATTTTGTCAACTGAGGTCACAAGTGTTGTGTGTCAGAAAAACAACGAGAAAATGTGATAACAACAAAACAACCGATGGATTACACTAACTAAATGAAGCATAGAAATTTAAATTTCATTTTCCGAAGTTTTATTTTGTTGTGTTCAGGTTTGAATGGAATGAATCACACCTGAATTTATCCTTTAAAGTTTGGTGTGACAAAACATCAGGGGTAAAAATGTCAGGCAGGATATCCTTCCCTGCCACATGTCCCAAACTGGTGTGGTAAATGGAAAGCTGACTGTGTCCCAGTGGAGCACTGTGTTAGGGCCCTTATCAGCGCGGGGGTCCTCGTAGCAGGCTGGGGCGCTTCAAGCGAGCCAGACGGAGGCTTGTGATTACTGTGTCACTAGCGACAAGGTGAGCGACGGTCACGCAGGGGACACAGAATGTTTACACGAGGTGGGTCTCTTTTGTGGCCTGGTGCACAGGGGCAAACATCACACACACACACACACACACACACACACAGACCCACTGCTGAGGAGACAGCTGACTGGCCAGCACTGTTAAATGAGGTAGATAGATAGATAAATAAATAGAAAGATGATATAGACAGATAGATGGAAAGACAGATAGATTGTGAGATAGATAGAAAGATAGATAGATAGATAAATAGATAGATAGATAGGTAGATAGATAGATAGAGCCATTCCACTAATCAAATCAAAAAATTAAATTATTTCCTTAATCTGACAACAATCAGTCTTTGAAAATGCATATAACTCATAATTCATAGTCCTATTTACTCACCATCTCCAAGACTTTAGTTTAATTTAATAAACGATAAACGAATAAACAAGTGAACGAGTGTGTATAGCGCTAAGTCACGGCTAACAGCTAACAGATAATGTTCTAATGGCCTTTTCTCAGGGGTTCCTCAGGGTTTGGGTGGTGTCAGAACACACACCCACGCACACACACACACACAGGAAAACTCTCTCACAGACATGCAGCTGCATGAGTGTGGAATATGAGTGTTGGTGTTCCCCATGACAGAGTATAAACACAGCCAAATGTTTGTTTCCGAGAAGGGGGATTCCTTGCTCGTGTGTTTGTGAATATGTATGTGTATATGCATGTGTGTATGTGTGTGTGTGTGTGTGTGTGTGTATGTGTGTGTGTGTGGTGCGGTGCCCTACAGATGGAGTTCCTCAACACCACATCATAAACAAGGCCTCGGAGTGGAGCGGAAACAAATGGACAACCCCGCCGGCAGACGGATCGGGCTCACCCAGCCAACGGAGCGGAGCGGGGCCGCCGCGACCCTCGCTAGCCTCTGTGATCTAAACATTACATCACACCCAATCTAATCACACCCAAAGCCAGCCAGCCAACGGGCGAGAGAGCGCAACACTTTCCAGCTTGAAGCAGATTTTCCTCTGATGAGCGCAAAAAAACAAGCCCCCTTTTTCCTTCCCTTCATCTCATCCGTTCCCATCTCTCCACCTCTACTCTCCTCCTCTCTCCTTCCTTCCCTCCGTCTGTTTGCAAACAGAGTGCAGGCAGCAGTAATTGGTCAAGGCCCCACAAGCTTTCATCTGAAAACAATAACAGGATCTCATAGCCAGATGCACACTCACACACACGCACATGCACACACACACACGCACACACACACACACACACAGAGACAGACAGACACACACACAGGAACATATGAGATATAAGTGCGCACACACACACACACACACATGCACACACATGCACACACACCAGCTCTCTGTCTCTCCCTTGCTGGTTTTCTTTGCTTTGCTCAATCACTCACTTTCGTTTCACCCTCATTAGCTGCCAATTGGTCTCCAGTTTAGATTCAGGATGCTTGATTGACCTGCAATTCATACCTGCATACTGAGGTGAGGAATAAAGATTGGTCACAAGGAACCACATTAGCTACGCTGGTAATCTCTCTCTCTTCCTCTCTCTCTCTCTCTCTCTCTCTCTCACACACACACACACACACACTTTCACACACTTACACACACACACAAACACACACAGTCTCTTTCTCCACAGATCCCTTGCCGAAATATGACTATATAAACAGACCCAACGCAATCAGAATCTTATCAGACTCCCTTCAGCACCACCCCCAACCCTACACCACCCACCCCCAACAGCCCAACCACCAACCATCCTTGCCTCTCCACCTGCCCTAATCAACTCCTTGCTGTCTCCTGACTCCTGCCTTCCTCTCCTCCTCCTCCCCGCTTCCTCTCCTCTCTCTCTCTCTCTCTGGCATCCTCTGCGGACCTTACCTCCAGTCAAACAGTGTGCAAACAGAGTGGCCTTCTGCTAGGGGGCCTGGTATTAATCACCCCACGGCTAATGGGAATTAGCCTCATCTATTTGCCCAAGTTTGCCGCATTTGCGACTCGGACGGCCATAATTGAGTGCCTGTCTAATTAAAGACGCGCCGCACCCACTGAGCATGCTTGGGGCACTGGGGTTGGTGTTCTATTAATAAGGCACGGCGAGATGATTGGAAAGCATCCCGAGTCAGGTCAGACATGATCAAGCAACTGTAAGTGATTATGTCTGAGGGAACTGAAGAAACACACACACACACATACACACACATACACACATAAACACACATAATCACAAAGGGAAAAAAACGCCCTAAGTCATTCATTTTTAATTCAGTTCAATTCAGTTCCATTTACAATAGATTTACAATTGTCTTCTGTTGCTTTACAGACATTGAGATGGGGCACCCAAGGGAAAGAGGGGTGTGACGGTGTGATCCCCACCGCACTTGATTAATTTATAATTTCTGTTTTTAAGTATGATTTGCTTTATGTTTTGTTTATTTTCAGACTGTTACTAAGGTGCTGTTCAGGGGTGCGTTTCCCAAAAGCATCGTTGCTAACTTCAGTAGCTACTTCCTGGATTTGCCCGAAGGAGTTACGGCGCTACTGTTTCCCAAAGCCATAGTCCAGGCGAAGTAAGTTCAGGTGTTTATACTGAAACTAACTTAGTCCGAAGCATCGGCACACGATGCAGGCGTTTCCCAAAAGCGTAGGCTGGACGAACGCTCAGGTTCTCCTTCGTTTAAAGTCTTCGTTAAAACGACACCCACGGAGCTGTCGTTTTGGCTAAGTTATGGTCACATGACGCCTTTTTCGGCTTTTTGGGGCTTAAAATGTCTGGGTTGTTCCCCCTTTGATGCATTACCGCCACCTACCGTTGGCTTTAAATACTTAACATGCATTAGCCTGTAATTAGATTAGACATTTTCCACCTGTAAAATGTTGTAGCCTGACCCTTGACGTAGGCCTAATGACTAGACCATGACGTTTTATATCATAGGCTATGGATTGTAGGGGTATTTTGATAACTAAAGTCATGATGAACGGCATTAAATCTTCACAAAAATTGCAGAAAAACAACTCCGTAAATCGATTTTATGTCCGAATTGTTAATTAAACATAGTAGAGACAAGACAATGTGCCCTCAGCAGGAATTGAACGTGTGACTTAATAACAAGATGCAATCGCATAATTCATAGTCCACTGCTCTCACCATTCACCCATGAAGATGCATGGACAAAAAGAGTCATTTGGTCAGTCATTAATTTCAGTGAATAAGGTACATGATCGTGTGGGCAAAGATTAGTAAAAGTTGTTAACAATGCCACACTGGCTTGTGAAATGAGATTACACTTCCGATTTTGAGACGCTTTCAGCAGCGAATGTATCCGAATTGTCCCCGAACGCTTCCGAAACATCTGTAGACTTCCTAGTTTCAGCGAAGCAAGTCCAACCTCACATTGTTACAACTTTCATCGTCCGATGGTGTTCGGGAAACGGGCGGAAATCAAGTGTGGGCTCGTTCAAAAGTACTTCGCATTACCTTCGTATAATGCTAACTTTGGTCGATATTTGGGAAACGCACCCCAGTTCTGTTTTGTTATATTTTTGTTTATATGTAGGCCTACTTTTCTGTTTGTCACACTGTGCAGGTTTCCCCTTTAAGGGAAGGAGTAATTGTTACCGGGATTGGCTAATGACAGCCTGATTGAAGCCTAATTATTGAAGCCATGTGATTGGCTAACTGGCTAAGCAGCTGAGCTAAACCCTCTTGGAGCGGTGTGAGCTGTGGGTTTTTTCTCATCTGTGGAGTTTATTTAAGTTGTGTGACAACTCAGTTTTAATTTACTTTATGTGTGTTTTGTCTTTGTCTTCGTCTTGAATTTCATTTTCTTACATTTTTGTATCTACTTTTTCACTTGGTTTGTTTTTTTTTTTGGTTATTTAAACTTTTTTGACACTGTCTTGGTTAACTCCTCCAGACCACAAGGCTACCCTACTACAAGGGGCAAGGAAGAACTCTCCTGTGGTTAGAGATGAGTATTGTTATACTCTCTCTCTTCTTTAAAATACCTTTTTTGTCAAATGAACAACCCCATACCCCATTCTCCTATCCCATACTCCTACTGCACACTCCATGCTCCAACTACATACTCCTACTCCATACACCTACTCAATATGCCTATTGCACACAGCTACTCCATATTCCCTACTCCGACTGCACACTCTATACTCCTACTGCATACTCCTACTGCACACTCTATACTCCCAACTGCACACTCCTACTGCATACACCTACTGAATAAGCCTATTGCAAACAGCTACTCCATACTCCTACAGTACACACTATACTCCTACTGCACACTCTTACTGCACACTCTATACTCCTACTCCATACACCTACTGAATATGCCTATTGCAAACAGCTACTCCATACCCCTACTGCACACACTATACTCCTACTGCACACTCTACACTCCTACTGCACACTCCTACTCCAACTGCATACTCTATACTCCTACTGCACTCTCTATACTCCATACTCCTACTTCATACTCCATACTTCAACTGCATACTTATACTCCATACAACTACTGAATATTCCTATTGCATATGGCCTCCATACTCCAAGTCCATACTCTATACTACAACTCTACTGTAACTTCATATCTATACTCCTACCCTATAATCCTACTTCTACTCCAATTCAATACTCCATGCTCCATATTTCTACTCAAACTCAAACTGTTCCTAACTCCACAGAGGTTACTATGCAGTATCTTAATTACACTTACAGGACTGGGGAGTAGAGGGTTCACACAGGCCACACAGGGGAACAAAGCTTAATCATTGAGCTATACGATCAATCTTATCAAGTCGGCTTCCCATCGTCAGCCATGACAGATTCCAGCTCTCGCTCACTGGCTTGACTCTGCGGTTGACCGGGTCATGACTGTCACGTCTGCAACTGAGCAATAAGAGCCCCAACCCACTGTTAGCGTGCACACACACACACACACACACACATGCAAGTTCTGTGTCTTTCTCTTTCATGCACACTCTCTCACTCTTTTACAGAGACTAAATGCATTTATGATAAAATGAGAGAGAGAGCAAAGTGTTTGGGTCTGTCTTATCTTTAAATGTTTATGTGCTCCGGGTGAGTTTATTATGGCTTTTAAAAAAACACTCAGACACACACACACACACACACACACACACAAAGAGTTCCGTGTAGTTCAACCTGGCATTTCCTTCCTTCCTCTTTAGGAGTTTCCCCTTCTCTGTGGTTGAGCGTAAACAGAAAAACAAACACTCACCATCACAAACACACACACGCGCAGACACTTACACCGAAACATCTGTCCTGGTCCCACCCACAGTGACATCCTAGCCTTTGAATCGGACAGCAGTCTCCTTGTGGATGGGTACCGTAAACACATTCCTGATTCCTGGATCTGGTCAGGAACTTTCCCCATTCTGTAAGGGTCAAACGGTGCCCTACTCTGCAATCATCTCTGTGCATCAAAACAGTCTGCACAGGGGTCTCTCTCTCTCTCTCTCTCTCTCTCTCTCTCTCTCTCTCTCTGTCTCTTTCTTCAGAAAAGCGAGGCTTGGTCCAGCACCTCTGGTCTGGAGAGACAAACCAAAACAAAGCCGTGTTTGTTGTTGTCCCAGTAACCATATGAGAGCTTGTACCAAATGTAATTTTGGATCTCCGTTGCCCCCAGGACAGGACCTTCATGCGCAGGAGGAACAATGTGATTTTGTGTGTGTATGTGTGTGTGTGTGTGTGTGACAGCTGCGGCAGCTATGTGGGAATAACTGTGCCCCCGTGTACAGCCATCCTCAGTGTAATTTGATATTTCAGCTAGAAATGAGAAAGCGAGTGAGGGACCTCTCGTTTTTCTGTCACACATTCATGTTCTCACTCCTTACCTATGACTCCTTTTGTTCCCTTCTTTGCTCCAAGTCTCCCTTTTGCTTTTCGTACAACATCGCTTTCCTGTTCTCTGGCAAACCTCAGGGCTTGAGCTTTCTTTATATAAACAAAGAGAAGTGCCACTCTTCCCCCTGGCTCTCTTTCTCTCTCCTTTAAAGCCTCTTGCATTTTGATAAACACTTATCCCACTCACTTATTTTGAAGTCCTCCATTTCTTTTGACTTAATAGATTTTGAAGGATGTTTTGCTTTGCTGGCTGTGCATCAAGAGGAACGGCCCAGCCCGTGAAAAAAAGACGGCTATTATATAGGGCGCTCTTAAAGTGTTTTTAGCCGACTGTCAACTAGTGTGCATCACACCCCTTATTAGATGTGAGTCATTTGGAAGCCAGGAGACGGAGAGCGGAGATAAGCACTCCGGAGTTTATTGTTTCCTGTTTATTGAGATATGGTGCCTTTGGGCTGTGACAAAACCCAAATGAGGGTCTCACACTAAGGAGAGATTGAGAGAGAGAGAGAGAGTGTGTGTGCAAGAGAGTGAGAGAGATAGCTAGAGAGAGTGTGCGTGTGAGAGAGAGATGGCGTCCGCTGGCTCCAATAGAGAATAAACAGGCTGCCCACGGAGCTTAACCTTCAACCGCTGACCAGCAAACTGTTTGGAATTTTCCTCACACATGTATTTTAAATGGTCCCTAGGTTTCATCAATCACTTTCAAAACACTTGTCTGGGGGCATTAGTAATAGTGTGTGTCTGTATGTGTGTGTGTGTTTGTGTGTGTGTTTGTGTGTGTGTGTGTGTGTGTATGTTTATGTGTGGCTGTGTTAGTGGGTTTGCAATGTGCAGTTATGGGGTTGGCGGCTGGGGGGATGGGGTATTCATAATTCACAGTGGGGGTATTAAGAATGCCAAAGAAACAGCGGTGGTGCCAAAGAATGTTTATGAAAATTCTATTAGCCTCCCATAACAACTTTAAGCACCAGCCTGCCTGCCTGCCTGCCAGCCGCATGGAATGGAGTGTTGAGTGTCATACGTTAAGGCCCCGTGGCACAAATACTGACCCTGAAAGCTGTTAAAAACAGTATTTGAAAAACTGTGTGTGTGTGTGTGTGAGAGAGTGTGGTGTGTGTGGTGTGTCATAGTGGATGAAAAAACACACTGGATGAAAAAACAGCCCTTACGGCTAAGAAATTAAATGAATAGAAAAATAGAAAAAAAGAAGGAAAAAGAGAAAGAACTTCAGTCAGTACCACGTGCACTATAGTTGCCCTTTTCAGGATCAAAGCTTGACACCCCAACAAGGACAAGGAAAGCTGTCAAAACAATAGACCTTGACCACAACAATCACTGCCTTGCCTTCCTGTGCACTGTCCTTCAAGGAGCACATATTTCACGGATTAAAAGTCGTCCGCTCCACTAACCATAACAAACAGTAGATTAGTGGCCAGGGAAATGGCATAGAGGAAGACTGACTCATTGCCTTGGAATGAAGGTACAACATGTCACGACGCACTGAGGCTCTCTCGATCTGTAAGGTGGTGCTTATACGGTGGGTTACCGTAACACAGCAGACGATGGGGTGGGGGTGCGGGGGGTGAGTGGCAGGTGGAGGTAGATGTAGAGGGGGGTTCAGAGGCCACTGATTACAGCCCAGTGACTGGTGATTAGGCCTACAGTCAGACACTCAGGGTGACCTGACACCGAGCACCAAAACATTATGACATTCGGATGTGTGTCGCCCCACCCCACAAAGCCCCACACTCCCACCCATCTGCTCAACAAACTGCCCCAACCCACATCCGGCCAGGGGGCCTATCAGAGGATCACGTCCAAATCTGGGTCATATGTAACTGACCTGCAGAAAGGGCTTTTACAGTATGACTTAACCAGTATGGAAGTAGAGAGAGAGAGAGAGAAATAGAGAGAGAGAGACAGAGCAGGTTGTCGGATATCACACACACTATAATTCCCCTCCATTTGTCTGTCTTTCCTTACTCAAAAACTGGGAGAGCTAATATTCAATAACCCTTTTTGAAAGAAGGGTGCATCCTAGTATCCAAGGGTACGTGCTGTTGAGACGTAAAGTGATTTCCAGTAGTGAAGAAAACTGTAAAAGGTAAAAGCCATAAAAAGGAAAGGAACTTTCTAGTATTCTAGTTTATATAGCAATAGACCTAAAGTGAGTGCCTGAAGAGATACTCTCACAGGATATAGCCAATCAGACACTTAACAAATTGAATTAACCTGACCTAACTGTGTCTAGAATTCAAGGTTACATTGTAAGTAAAGTTACATTCTGCTCATTCTGTTTACATATTTACATTCTTTAAACGGCACATTGAGCTGATATGTACTTATAATCCGCCTGAAGTGCATGAAAGCATGTAGAAAAGCCGTAAGAAGTGAAGACATTAGCCCAGTGTCTGCCGATTGCACAGATGCTAACTGGCAAGCAGTAACACCCTTTTCTTAGCTCGTTGTGGAGCTGGCACAGGTGCCCACATTAAGCACCTGGCATGGGGATGGCAAAATCACTGGACAGCGACCCGGTAATGACTCCCAGCATGGCTCGGTCACATTCCCCCTGTTGGCTGCCAATCAGATATGAGGACTGGCCACTGAGACCCAGCCCTAACTCGGATACAAGTAAGGGGTGAGGGAGTGATCTATTTCATGTAATTGGTATTTGAAGACATCGCTTACCTGCTCAGCTCATTCTTGCGTGAATCTAATCATTAGATAACTGGAAACCGTTCCAGACGTCTGAATGCTATCAGATCAGAAAATGAATGAACATAGCAGAGCAGGCGAACTGGAAGTTACATCGTTCAATACACCGTTCGGAAAGAGACTTCTCGCAGACCAGAAAATATCACTCTCCCTTCTCAAATACTTCATTAGTACTTCAGTAAAGCTCCAGCATTATTTGTCAGTGTTTTAATGTCATTTTTGAAAGATTTGCGAGTCTGCCTAAGCTGCAGGCTTTAAAATGTTATTTCTGTGAAAATAAGCACTAATCATTACCATGTACTGATCGGCGAGGAAGCCTTGCGCAACCAAGCATACCACAACCCAAAGGCTGTGTCGAAAAACATACTCATAAACTATATGACTTGACGTTACTAAGACCAGATGAAATGGACCAGATAATGGAAAATAACACCCTGGAACTCATGTGGTTATAGATAGAGCTATTGGTCATGTGCCGTCACACTGTTGATATTAGGTGCGATAGTTATGTGTCTCTTTCCGTTTTGCTGGAGCATGAACCGGAATGATAAATCAGTGGGAGGCCTTTTTTTTCGGCAGCATGCTAAATCATATAGTTTAGGGTTTGGGGCCTAAATACGCAACAGGTACTAAACTGCTGTGTGTATGCATGTGTTTGTGTGTGTGTGTGTGTGTGTGTGTGTGTGTGTGTGTGTGTGTGTGTGAGAGAGAGAGAGAGAGAGAGAGAGAGAGAGAGAGAGAGAGAGAAACAGAGGCAGAGTGAGAGACAGGACGCCCTGGAGCAGCTGCCCTGCATTACAGCTGCCGCAGTCTAAATCTGCGACTCTGTCGAAAGATCTGAATGATGTGCTGACTCCCACTCACACGTTTCAAACAACACAGGGGTGACGGTGGTGGGGGGATTGGACGGGTGTGTAGACTATTGCTGCCATTCTCCGTCCTAGTGTATACAGCACACATTCCCACACTGCAACGGTGATTTAAAAGGTGCGTTAAAGCCCGACTAACAAGGTCCAGACTCTTAACTCTGGACGTTTTACGGGGTTCACGGAAGACCAATCAAGAGATATTGCATTGGTTAATCTCAAACTCAGCGAATTCGATCAAAAGTAACCTTTTTTTTACAAAGGGGTGGTGTGGTCAAAGCAAGAAACAGATTGCTCGGAAAAAAAACAGTTCCTGGAGCAATGGATAGCTGCTCTGTAGTGGTTTAAGATGTGAACAAAAGCTTATCTAAAGCACGATAAGGCTAATGAGGAATCTTTTTGGAGCCACTCACAAGTGTTTATGACCTCTGCAGAGATTGGCTGCAGCGTGAACTGCATGGAAAGGTTAAGAGGAGGTAGGTCGGAGTGGGTTTGGTGGTAGTGGTGATGGGGTGGGGGGTGGGGGTTGCTGTGAGAGCGCTCCAGATTTGGATTCCAAAAACAACTGAATCTCAGCAAAAATACACAGAACAAACAAGGCCAAAATTGCTCCAAATGACTAAATGACGATTTCCTCTTTGGCTGAACTTCATATCATTGCCTTCTCTCTAATGACTAATGTATATTACAGGGCCACAAAACAATCAGAGCATTTCAAGGTGCAACGAATACACCCTTCCAGCCTTTATTGGAGAATGTTGGTATGTGTCCATTGTAATTAGCTCTGTGTGATTCGAACAAGAGCTCTGACAACCCAGACGACACCAAATCATCTTTTCCTCCTCATCTACACTCAGTTCTTCTTTTTTTTCGCCCAGAATTCCGTCGTCTCTGGAACACGGGTCAGAGAGCCGCATTTTCGATGCAGGACGGGCCGACGCTGTCAGTCTGGCTTCTGATCCGAAACAAGATGTGTGCATGCCCTCCCTCGGGCAGGAAATACTTTTCCACCAAGAATTAATTAATCCCGTCAAATTGCCCCTCATTTAATTCCCTGGTGCCTTGTTTTTTTTTCTTTCTTTCTTTCTTTTTTCTCCCGCTATCGCAGGGATCGCAGGTCGCTCTTATGAATTTGCCCGGAGGGGATGGGTTTCGCTGAACAGAGATCTGTCAATACAAGTCATAGGGAATAATGTCTTGAGTAATCTCTTACGCTGACACTGACCCTAGGTGTGCTACCTGTGCTTCTGTTCCTGGAAGAGAAGGGAATCAATGCACTTGCTCAAAGAAGATCTCTCTTCACAACACGTGCTCTAAACCATCCCGGGTGACTTGCACGTCAAGAGAACATTGACTCAATTCACACAGCAGGGGAGGAAGTTATTTAACAGTGCACACACACACACACACACATACATGTGTGCATGTCACATGACACACACACACACACACACACACACACAGTCACACACATGTAGAGAGGAATTAACGCAAACACAGCTTTTGTCAGTCCCTTTTACTTTTGGACACAGGATTCTGCATGGGTACCTGTCATACACTTCTGTTCAGCAATGTGTCAAGTGGAAAGCCAGTGAAATCAACCATGCTGTTTATCTGACCTGTAACCTAGACACGGCTTTAACAAACACACACACACACACACACACACACACACACTAATAACCATTTGGCGCATAAGCTCACTCCCCTATGTTCTATGTTAATCTATTGTTAAAAATACACACTCAGGGCTGGTGAATGTTGTGGCTCATAGCTACTGATGCATGCCTGGTCAATTTAGAATCAGTCAATATTTGTATTTGTGTGTGTGTGTGTGTGTGTGTGTGTGTGTGTGGGCGGGTGGCTGGGAGCACCCCTTCCACGGCTCTGACAGGAAGCTCTGCTGACAGGCCTGTCCTCTACCTTTCAACACAGGCTACAGTAACACAGAAGATAAGACAAGGTCAGATGTACACTGCACTGACTGACACAGGGTGTCTGTTTTTATATTTGTGTGGCGGTTAGGAGCATGATGTGTGTATGATGTGTATATGAAATGTGTGTGTGTGTGTGTGTGTGTGTGTGTGTGTGTGTGCGTGGGTGTGTGTGATGTCTCTGTGTGTGTGTATATAGGTGTGTATGCGTGTGTGTGTGTGTCTGTGTGTGTTTTTGTGAGAAAGACAGTAAACCAGACAGACATGCATGTCTGCACCTCACATGTGTTTTTGTGCCTACACTACGTGACTAATGAGTGTGTGTGTGAGTTGAGTGAGCTGTATTTGTGTGTGTGTGTGTGTGTGTATATATATGCACATGTGGAGGTAGACTGAGAGGGGACAGACAGCTAACACACATGTGAGCTCAAGGCCAACATATCTCCATGCACGGCACAGACCGGCGTCACACCCACCCTGTTCCCTTTTCACGCTAAATCTTCTCCTTGTCCAAATAGTAGTAAATCAAGCACAAATTGGTCCCTTATCCTTTTACACACACATCCAAACACACACAGACACATAAGCAAAAACCCATTCATGCACGCACATGCATTTACACATACACATACACACACACATATGCATATACAGACATAAACACACACTCTCTCTTGTTCTCTCTCTCTCTCACACACACACATACCCACACAAACACACTTACAGAACTATTTTTGCTTCCCGCAATCGTTACTCATCTTTTAGCAGTCTTTGACGTGGCACCCAGGTGATTTATCCCACCCCTCCTTTTGAAGAGGTAAATTATTGTAAGTCCAACTGGAAATAAGCCATTTAAAAGTGCCCTTGCCTACATCCAAACTCCGCGATTGTAGAGCGCATAGAGAGAGATAGAGAGAGAAAGAGAGAGAGAGAGAGAGAGAGAGAGAGACAGACAGACAGAGAGGGGGGACTTGAAAAGAGTGAAAAAAGTGTGCAATCTCTCCTGCTGCAGGGCCATGCTGCAGTGCTCGGTGATAAGACAACTTTAACAAGGCAGTGTAATCTTATCTGCTGACTGAGGAAACACATTTCTGTTGCTGCCGTCCGACAGGCAGCTTCTATACGGATGGAAATAAGACTGATCAGGGGATGGGAACAGAAAAAGTAAACAAAACAATGGGGGTGGGGGTGGGGGGGGGGTCGGATAGTTGAAAACACACATGAGAAAACACACCGCTATAAATTCTTGTGCCTCATAAAAGAAACCTTAACAAACAGATCTATATTTTCAACCGTCTTTCACTCAAGACTTCAAAACATTTTAGGGGAGGGGTGAAAGGAAGCAGATAAATAAAGTAAAGAACTTCTAAGTGTTTTCTTTTTCACCTCTCTCACACACACACAAACACTTTCACTCTGCCTCTCTTTCTTTCTCGCTCTCTCTCTTCTTAAGCCAGAGGGGATAATGGGAGGGTGGCCTAAAACATCTGCTGGAGAAGAATTTATTCCCTAAATCACTGTCATTAAATCCAGAATAAATTCTGCTGTATGAGAGAAAAGAGTCTGCTGCCTAGTCTTGGCATGTGGCAACATGAATCTTGGGGTTGGGAGGGGAACAAGAGAGAGACACAGACAATGAGAGAGAGAGAAAGGGAGGGGGGCTGTTGAAGGGAGGAATGGGGGGGGAGGAGAAACAGATACAAGAGTACAGGGAGAGTGCCGAAAATAATTTGAAAGCCTGTTCCAACTAAAAACAACCCTATCTGACTTTAACAGTGTTTTTAATAGCCACAGAGCATGATGCCAGACATAACCCCACTCTATTTATAAATTCAACCAGGCAATGTTTGCCATTTTTGTTCTGCTTGATTTGTGCACTTATGGCAACATTGGCAAAGGGCCATATTTACTGTACTGGAAAAAGGAGATTGAAGGGAGTTCCGGCAGCTCCGTAAATCAATCCCCAGCGATGCTAAGGTCATCTCTTTTGGAGGAAATGCTGCCTGCCCGTTTTGGCTAGTAAAAAGGCAGATTAGATACACATTATTGTTCCCCTCACCTAAGATTGGACTGCTGACTCAGGACAAAAAAGGATTCACAGTGGAATATAATTAGTGTTTTCTGCCCAGTTTTTTTTTTTTTTGCCTTGTGAACTTCAAAAAGCTCCTTCTCCCGGCTTCTCTCTCACTCACTCCTCTAGAGGAGGAAGGGTGGAGAGGAAAACCTCTACAGGCTGGATTTTTTTTTGTTTTCATGCTTTTATTGGAAAGCAAAACTTGTTTAAGAGGGAGAGAGAGAGAAAGAGAGAAAGAGAGAGAGACAGAGGCAGAGCGAGAGGGAAAAAAAACTAAAGCAGCTTGTAGCATAACAATCATTTAACGTTGAACATCCATTATGAGGAAATGTTTCATTTTAACGAGCGTATAAAAAGGTCAAGGACATCAAGAAAAACAAGCCTGCCTTAACAGTTTTCACCTATCTGTGTGATTCAGAACCTCCATCTCAAGCGCACCAATGAGGGTCTGATTCCTGACATTTGAGGAACATTCTACATGATACACACCGAAACATTTCAGGCTGCGTTGAACTCCATAAACTCCAGAGTGCAAAGTCCAAAGCTTGCTATTTCACTGTTAAATTTTTGAGGCTTCAGGGAAAGGCAATTTGTGATGGACATAAAATCTGAATTTTAATGAGCCGACTGACATCAGAAATGCTCTGAGCATGGAACGTGGCAGGCCGTTTATAACCCTGTTGCTCGGGCCAGATCAGGGCCACTCTTGCTCTGAAGTTAACCGTTATCGGCAAAATTCCTTTTGGACCGATGACATCCCAGATATGGAAATCCCCCTTTGGCTGTGTTATGACAGGCGCACACACACACACACACATACACATTCACATAGTAAAAACACTGGTCTATAAATATTTGTGCTGTAGCTGTAAACTACACTGTATGGATACTGTTTATCCCCCCTCCAGTCTATAGATGGCCAGGTGGGTGTCAGTGTACGCAGTTATAGTTTGAAACGGAACATTCAGAGCCCAAAGTTTCTCAGAAAACAGTTTTTGTGGATCACGAAACAGGATATAGTTCATCCGTTCAAGCATTCCTCGAACAGTCCTCCAGCTCAGCTCTCAACAAAAACTTTTTGGATGTGCACGTGTAATGTTTGAATGTAAACCTCATCCAGGGCTTAGGAGCCTCCTCTGTGTACATGTGTGAGTGAAGTGAACCAGCCTCAAAACAAGATTCATTTGTTACTGGAACAAAAGATGAGTCTCAGAACAGGGAAGATATTATCAACATATAACAACTTAAGTGTACAATGAGTCACACATAACCTACAGATACAGTGTATATTTATATCAAAGCCAATTAGTGTCTGAAAAACTCTATATACATAGACTCTTTTAACTAATTCTACAGGCCTCCGGGATTGATTATACTTGTGTCTATTGCGTAAGAGAGAAAGCGAGAAAAGGTCAGGTTAACACAATAACCCAGGACATCAGAGAAAACATGATGAATGGCCATTTTCTCTGCCTTCTAAGGAAGTTCAGATACAGCCCCATGGACCTCAGAACAATGAGAGTGGGTGAGGTTTTAGATGTATGTCTAAAAATACCACTGTTTTAACACGCTGAAAACAAGAGGGTGGGTGTGTCGAGCTGACTCGGTGACACCGAAACATCTGTGTGTGTGTGTGTGTGTGTGTGTGTGTGTGTGTGTGTGTGTGTGTATCCGGAGGCCAAGACACAGAGACAATGAGGATGCGCGTGCAAAAGTGGATGGGGGAGAGGGAGGTCAGTGAAAACTAGGCTTGAAACGATGTAAAAACACAACCCGCCCACAGCTACGTCAGTGCAGTGACAGTAAAGCTCTGTTACACACTGGCCAGCTGTATTGGATTACCTAGCCATGTCAACTCTCCAGAGTAACTGTTATGCTCTGGGTGAACCTAAAATCCCCCACCCCACCTCCTGACACACACACACACACACACACACACACACACACACTCTTCCACAACGGTGATGGATATAAAGCTGTCAGCTTCAGGAAGAAAGTCATACAACATCACCAACATCATTTGACTCTTTTGCCCCCTTTCAGAAAACAAAGATTGACATTTGTTAACCTGGAAAACTTGCCTCCAGGCCAGGCCTATAGAAGGGGGGGGGGGGGGGGGGGGGAGAGAGAAAAAAAAAACATATCCGCTGGAAAATACAAATCACACAGCGCAAATGCAACTGTGTTTACGTTTGAGTGGAAAACATAGCACTAGGGGGGACGTTCCTTACTCAGCTGGCCGGGATCACGGCGAATGTCAGAACACCCACCCTCAGTGTTTCTCTTACTTCTCTCCCCCCCTCCCTCTCTCTCTGTCTCTGTTCCTCTTTTTCTTTACAATCTCCCCTGACTCCCACCCTCCCTTTTAGGAAAGATGCTGAAGATAGGTGCCATGGGAGAAACTCCACATTTTGTCTTTCGTAGCCAAGCGTTGTACCAGGCACCCATGGGGTCTTCACAGTTGAGTGACTCCCTGTTTTCTTTGGGTCAAAGCGAGTGCTGCTGACTTCCCTCCATTAAACAGCACCAGAGAGAATGGGAGAGAGATAGACGGAGAGGGAGAAAGAGAGAGAGGAATGGTGGGAGAGAGATCGGAAGGCAAGGAAAGAGGGAGGTAGAGTAAGAATAGTCAAGAATAGAAAGAAAAGAAAGAAAGAGAGATAGAAAGGAAAAAAGAGTGAGAGAGCAAAGAAGAAAACAAGAGGAAAAAGTACAAAAAAATGCACTAACCACTCTGTAAAAAGCCTTTTAAACAACTGAAATAAAACACTTTGTATCTTAGATGTCTGTCGTTCCGCTTGCCAGATAACAAGTTTTAAGGTCTTTCTTCGTCATCTGTTTGTGGATAAGTTTATCTCCCTTTCTTTTGTCTTTGCTCTGCTTGGCAAGTCTCCCTCTACACTCGTCCCTCACTCTTAGTCTCTCATCTCTGTGCGCTTCCTGTAAAGGGAAGCACTTCTTAACCGCAGTCAACAAGCACTTCCACATGACGGCCTTAGGCACCAGGCACCAGGCCAGCCAGTGCATCAGTCAAGCTATCTTGGTACAGGTAGAACCTTTCAGTGTCACCTGTGCTCAACAAAACATGAGTCACCCTGGCAACAAACATTTAGGACTGACCAGTGTTTGGGACTGAGGCACAGCATAGTAGCATGCATCTGCCATCTACCTGTTTGTTTTGAGGGGGTTTGTCACATTTGGCCTTGCGTTGCACCCGTTTTAGAGTCGCATCTTGTTTTCATCGTGGCTCTTTGAAGGCACAGATGTCCTGGCTCTTCTTCAACCTCAACACACTGGCTGCCTCCTTTTTTTCGACCGGCCGACCCAGCGCACTCCTCCCCTCGACCCCACGCCTGGCACTGAGCGGATCTCAGACAGCATGCTTACAGATGCTGATCATGGCCTAAATCCCCTCAGCCTCAGCCACGAAACCTATTTCTGTCAGTTGGGGGAGACACTATTACACTACCAACATCAACACTTCCCGTCACATTAGGATTCAGTGGATCTCAATGGTGAGCAGGACAACAAGATTTTTTTTTCTTTCTTTTAATGCTCCCCACAACTTCCCTGGGATGACAGCAGAGGTGAGACGCTTCGCTTAGCTTTGCAGATCAACACAGCACCTCAGGGACTCCCGTCACCCAACACACACACACACACACACATACATACACATACACACCACTCCATGGGGAACAGACAACAGCTGCCTCGTGTTGCCAGGAAGGAAACCATAGTCGTGGCCAGCGGGGGATTACTTTACGCAGATGAATGTGTTGACAAGGCGCCCCTGCACCGCTATCACTTCTTGCCCTCAGCTATTTGTTGATATGACAAGAATTCCACCCATTGTTGGTGGTGGATAACCACCCCACACCCCACACACACACCTTCACTGTCTTTGTATGTGTGTGGCTTTATTTTCTCTTGGTTCAACTCCTCTCTTTCTTCTCTACTGTATGTTTGGAAGACACTGACAGACAACTGTGATGACAACAACCTTTCAGGCAACAAGAGTCCCTAACGGTACAAGTTAGGATGTGTGAGTGTGTGCGTGTGCTTGTGTGTGTGTGTTTTAGGGGGGAGAGGGGTCTCCTATTCTGCTCTATTCTAACACAGTGTTTACATAGGTAATGATATTGAACAGCAAAGCACTTTTAGTCATGTGCATAGTTTCTGTGTTTTTATTTCCTAATGACTCGTCACAAAACGTAAGTGTATCCCTCCATCAAGGTAGAACAAAAAGTGTTTTGTGTGTGTGTTTTTTTTTTACTTTTTCTCTTTCTTGAAAAGCACTTGAGTGAGACTGGAGAAGCTGTAAAGGCTGAAAATGCGCTGTCTTACCGTCTTCCTTGACATGTTCCTGCCGATGTAAGGCCGGGGGCTCCTCTCTGATGCCATTGCTGAAAGGACGGACGGGGCTGGGGGTCGGCATCTTGGCGTCAGCACGGGAGAAGGACGCAATCCTCTGGAGAATGGAGCCGACACTCTCCTTTTCTGGGCTCAGGTCCAGGTCGACCTCGTTAGCGGCGTCAGCATCGCTCAGGGCTGCAAACAGCTGCTGATGCAGAGGCTCCGCTGTGACTGGAGAGAGCTGCACGACCTGAGGCTGGGAGGCCAGGTTGAGCTGCGGGGTCTGGGCAGGTGAGAGGGGCACTGGAGAGGGGCTGACGCAGGGCACGGGCATGGCGCCTGGGGTGTTGGTACGTGCGACAGGCTCCTTCTTCTCCAGGTTGTTGTTGTTGTTGAGGTGGTGCTGGACGAGGGTCAGGTCGGTGCTATCCAGGCTGCTGATGGAGACTGAGGGACTAGTGGACATGGATGGGCTGCTGGATGGCGGCAGAAACCTCGGAGGGGGTTTCGGGGGTGCCAGGGGGGCCTCGGACACTTGGGGTTTGTTGGCCACCAGGCTGTCCAGATCCAGGGGGAATTTGTTGAGCTTGGCCCGTTCCTTGGGTTTGGGAGACTGCTGCGGCTGTTGCTGAGGCTGGTAGTGGTGGTTGGCTGGAGGAGAGTAAGGTGGGTCCTTGCCATAAGTGCTGCTGTTCTGCATTCCGCGATGCAGGGCGTTGTTCCACGGTATGCCCGCATTGGTATTGACATTGACACTGGCATTGGCGAACCGGGACCCAGGTGAGATGACACGCCTCATTCCAATGCCGCCGCCACTCTCGCCGCCGATCTGGAGATCTAGAGCTGGCATTGAGCCATGGGTGATGCCAATGGTCTCAGTGGGTATTACCAACGGGTTCTCAAGCTCAGAGTGGAACACATTCCCGTGTGAGGAGAACTTCTTCAGGACGGGGCTGGTCATGCAGGGGGCCTTGTACTCCCCGACTCCTACAGGGCTCTGCGGAGGGCTGGTGGCATAGGAGTTCAGCTTGGACGAGGCCTGGTACTCCAGGCTGGACGAGGAGCTGTGCAGGCTGTCATTGTCGCTGCCAAGGCCCGACGACGAGTTGAAGCCATTGGGGTTAAACTTGTTCTGGAAGGATGCGGCCCGGTTTATGCCGGTACTGGCATGGATGTTCGGCTTACCCATGGTGCCCCGGTTAAAGGACAGACTGGACACCATCCTGGTCTTCTGCACTGGGCTCTGGGCCGGACTTGAACCCACGCTGATCCTAGAGCGGTAGGGTGAGGACATGTGATTCGTTGGACTCCGGCTCTCATTGGTCTTGTTGAGAATGGAGGTGGGGCTTATGGGGGAGCTGACTGAAGATGTTGGGGAGAAGGCAGGAATCTCGTCCACATCATCAATGTCAAAGGATCTTTTTAGAGCTGTAATGATACAAAGATTCATGTTAGCAAGTATTTGGTGATAGCTTTTCACTTCTGGCCATTCATCATTATTTACTACAGCTTTTAGGCAAATGTCTGGTTCTAGGAAATCACGTGATTGTAAAAAAAAGGACTCTGTATGTGGGGCACAGTGTGATAGTTGTATCATTTTGTTGGAAAGAAGAACAATGAACCAAAATCAAAATCAAAGCAACTTATTCTTCTTCAAAGCAACTTTTTTTTTCTTTTGAAAGCACCATATACTTACATCTGTTGAGACAGTAAACAAAAAAGAAAACAAAATACAGGTTTTCACCACTGCTAATGTTATCCATTTACTCTATACTGATCCTTAAACACTTCAAAGCTTCCTGGTTGCTTTCATGATAACAATAAAAAAAAATCAATGTATAGCAGTCATTTCCCAGATTGTGTTTATAGTCCCACTAAAAGCTTGAAAGGCTACACTAGTGTGTAACAGACAGAACAGGGCCCATTTTCAATGGCCCTCCATCAGACACATTGTTAGAGGCCAAGCTATAATTACAATGGGCTCTGTTTGATCTTGCTTTGAGGCTGACATGACATCACTGTGCAAAGCATGCTTCCATTCCTGAAGCCAGGTTATGTCTTGCAAGGGTTGCCTTCATGTCACCCCAGACAGAGCTAAGAAAGAGGCCAACAATCACATTCACATGGGGGACTGTTGACAGTTTGACGGATTTAGACAGTTTAATTTGATTTACTCATTGGTGAGAACTTGCACGTGTTTGAGCTAAACAGTGAGGTTCTTATTTTCTTTACATTATCCTCAAGAATCAGACCAAAACACAAGTGCAGTTCTCAGAATTCCTCACACACGTTTCATTAATGGTCTGGGGGACTTTTAGGACATTCATAGAAAAGCACACATACACACACACACACACACACACACACACACACACACACACAGATACACACACATCCTTGCAAAACCAACTTACAAGGACAAAAAGCTCCAAGTATGCACAAATAAGCTCATTAGATACAAAATGGTCACTCCACACCTGGAGCATGTGAACTGTGCTGACATCCCCTAATCCCTCCCATTCCCAGACCCTGGGACACAAAGCCAGTGGCAAACACTGTTTTCCGACCTTTTCCCTTTGTGAGGGGCTAAGGCTCTTCCTCCTGCACAAAGGGCCGATTCACGGACGGAGTGTCAGGGGCTGAAGGCTTGGATTACAGCGGCCCTTGCCATGACCCAGAATTCCAGCGGAGAACAATGAGAGTGTCCGCAGACAGACCCACACTCACTCTCACACAGCAGGCCAGACACAGAAACAGGGGTAGAGAGAGAGAGAGAGAGACACGGAGGAAGGGAGTGAGAGACGGAGGAAGGGAGTGAGAGAAGCTGGTGAACGAGAAGCATTTAATGTGGGCATCAAAGCGACCCATGACAACGGTCAGAACTGATGAGCAAGGCATTGTGGGGAGTTGTGGTGACATTGAGACAGGTTCTCTCTCTCTCTGATTTTTTTCCAGTCCCTCTTATACTCTGTCACTGACTTTCTCCAAGCAAAATTCCTTAAGTCCTTCACAAGTAACTGAAAAAATATCTGTCCAACTGTATGGAAGTGCAATGCAAAAAGAAAAAAAAGAACTGAAGGAAATGAGAAAGAGCCTTCTCACATTCAGGCTCAGTCAGTCAGAACTGTGTAAACAGGGCGCTATCGGTGCCAGGCGTATCACAGCATCTGGAGTAGCAACTCTGATTTTAATCTCAGTCAGTGCCACTGGGAAAACAGCATGTCTTTCTGGAGAGTATGCTACTCATTAGCATGAGCTGCTAGAAACTACAAGCACTAAATCAAATCACATTTTATGCCAGCACAGGCTACCACCCACCCATCTCCTTCTTCTTCTGTACAGTGAACAAGACCATGAACCTCTTGCCTCTGTTTGGTCCATCAACATCAGCACAGCTGTGAGAGTTTAGCACACTAATCTAATTCCGGCTGCGTGACACTCTGTGCCATAGACACATGGTCATATCAGCACCTCACTCTTAACAGGCAAACGGGTGTGCACAGAGGTTTGAAACCATCCATCTCTATCCATGTGTGGTTTTTGGAAAAGTCAGATGCAGATTTGGAGGAGGGCTCTACATTAGGAGCAAGTGGGAGACTTGGTTTGGGTGTTGTTAAAAAAGAAAAGCCAAGTTGGTGGTTTGGTTGCTGTGGGTGTTTACACACAATGGAGTGAGAGTGAGAGTGAGAGAGAGAGAAGAAACAGAGGAAGGTACACAGCTGTGGCCCTTCTCCCTACTATCCAACGCCACCAAAATGCTGCTACATCCCGGACCGCGTTGGAATTCCAACAGCATGGCACAACGCTAACGGTTTTAAACAAAGCAGAGACAGGACGAGTGTGAACTCGCTTCTGCTGCTCAGGCAAGAAGTGGAGGGTGTATGTGTGTTGGGGTGGGGGTGGGAAAGAGGGGGTAAAGAGGAATGGGTATCAGGTGATTGCTGGCACCCGCTCAAAAAACTCAGGAAATAATTAGGATGACAGGCGAGCGGTTTGTGGCGTGCCTAGCTTGCTCGTTCTCTTGCTCTCACAGTGTTCCTTTTCCTTCCAGTCTTCTCAACTTACCTAGCTGGGCAACAAACAACCTGCTGAATATGAATCTTTCCTTTCTCTATCAACAAACAAACTAAAAAACAACAGGACAACCTGATAGTCTCTTCTCTAATCTTTGTTTTCCAACAGGGATGGGCTCTGCCTTGAATTGGCTTGGCGGGGCTTGGGATAAGACACTTCCCTAGTACTGGCCTTTTAAGGGTGTTTTACTGTTGCACTGTGGGAAACCGGGGGGTGTCTTTGGTCTTTCTTCCTTCCCCGCCCCCTCCCCCCGTGATAACGCACTTCCTGTCACGCAGACCGTTGACACTCGGCTCATCAGAGGCTCTCGGAGGTCCATGTTTTAATTTCCTGCAAATCTGGAGCAATCAAGCCGTGCCTTGCAGGCCCCATCTCACGCAGCGTGACCTATGGGAGGGCCAACCGGGAACTTGTTATTGTGATTTAAGAAGCAGAGAGAACACACATACACACACACACACACACACACAAATCTCTTTCTGACCCACTCCTGTGTGTATGTGTGTGTGTGTGTCTGTTTGTGTGAGGATAAGCAGATTCTCATCACTTGGCTCAAACGAACGCCACACACACACCCTTTTCTTTTTTTCACTGACATCTTCAGCCATGCATGGCATGGAACAGAGCAGGAGGTTTTTAAAAGTTGGCTTGCGAGAGCGAGAGTGACTCCTCGGAGAAAGTACAACATGGCGTCGGCCCGCAATCAGGTTGAGAGTGCAGCACGTGGATGTCTCTCTGGGGAACATAAAACCCCGGTACTGGCCCCCACAACCAGTGATCCAGAGATGTGAACTTCATTCATAAAATGCTAGAGCGCCATCCTCTCTATCCCAGCTTGCCTAGCTCTATTTTGATTAATAGGACAAGCAGACTGCGTCTGGCTTTGAACTGTGTTTAACTGGGCATCCGGTGTGGAGGATCCCGGCAGGGAAGAGTCAGTGATAGAGGAGGAGGGGGGAAAGTCTAAGCTGTTGATGAGGGGGAACTGAGACCTTTGGACAAGCTAGGATGGGCGAGTCTAGGCCTGTCTGTATGATCTCTGCCTCCCTCCCCTCACACACACACAGACACCACCCCACAACGCCCACCATCCCTCTCAACCCCCACCTCATAGTCAGCCACACCCCTCAACCTCGTCCACCACACACCATCACCACCAACACACACACATTCCAAGCAGGTATTCTCTGAAGACCACTATCTCTGTTTCTCTCTCTCTCTCTCTCTCTCCCTCTCTCTCTCCCTCCTGCAACCATCTACCTGTGCAACCCCCCTTAGCTCAAAGCACATCTGGAATCCGAATTCCAAACTGCCATTTTTCTAGAGTCGTAACAAAACTAACCAAGATCTCCAAACCCCTATTCCCCACTCCACTCTCATCCCTTCAACAGCCCCCCCCCCCCCCCCCCTTTCACACACTCCATCCCCAACCCCTACCCCTCCAACTGTTCACCCATTCCTCCCCTCTGTAAGCCTTCACGTTCCCTGGGGCTCTCTAAAGAGCTCTCGCACTTTCACAAACTCTTTAACACACCTCATCAGAGAGGGACAGAACACGGGCCACAGCACTTACATCACCCCATGTGTATTTATTTTAACCCCTTCTCCTTCTCCTTCTGCTTCACCTCCTCCTTCTTCTTCTACTTCTTCTTGGGCTGCTGAAGGTCAGGTATGTGTGTGTACTCATATACTGTACAGGCATGAAATGAAAGGGTCTCCACAAGCATGGAGTGAAAGAAAAAAATGTACCCCCTGGCACATGGTCTCGCTTAAATGCTTAGCTGCCAGTGTGCAACAACACTTGGTGAGAGCGTGTATGGGCCATGAGCACTTAATGCACATCTCCATTTGCTTTATAGAGGATGTTCATCAAAGGCATGCGCCTTTAAAGGCAATTATGCACTGGCAAGTCTGAACTTAATGTTGAGAACCACTGTTTTCCTTCCAACATCTCACTCTCTCTCTTTCTCTCTCTCTCTCTCTCTCTCTCTCTCGTTTAATAGTGGAACCAGAGTGGAAGTGCGACTTGACTTAATGGATGCTTGCTGTCTTGTTAAGATCAAATTCTAACGTACAAAAGCAAGTCAAAAGTGGAGGCCTCTCTTCAGAGGTACACTGTGAGTGGCGATTCAGGAGGCAAACAGGCAGTTTTAATGTTCCACCCTCCAGTGAACTACTTTTTTTACTTTTTTTTCTCTTTAGGTGGACCTGCTGGAGTGCCTGTGTGTGAGAGAGAGAGACCTAAACAAGTACTTTGGGTGTAACAGGATGTACATAAATCATCATTATTGACTCCTATCCATAGCCTTCTTTATGTAATCACCCTCTTTCAAACACACACACATACACACACACACACACTTTCCTTTATAAGAGTTTTTTCTCTACCCTTTAGGAAGCCACATGACCTGGCTGAAATCATCACATGTGCTCATACTAAGAACACAGCGAGACAGAGTACAAGGCCACTCGCTTGTAATGGGTGACTAGGCCACAGGAGCCTTGGTAATTACAGAGACAGACAGACACACACACTCACACACACACACACACACACACACACACACATACAGGCACACCCCCCATGGTATTGCAAAGTATGGCTTCAAACAACAACAACAACAACCTTCTGATGTTCACAAGCATTAAGCTCCGAGTCCTTAGAGATGTAACTGCCTTGATCAGCTGATAAAAATGGGGGAAGGGAGTGCATTGAGATTTAGCCCTCATCTAGCGCGTAACAGAAAGAGAAGGTAAATAGCTGAACCCAACCTGGAAGGCATTCAACTCAGCACAACACAACACTGGTCAGGACTTGAAGAGGCCAAGCCCGAAACCCAACTCTGTGTTTTGGCCTAGGTGAAGCTGTCAACCTGATGACCACGGAGCCAAAAATACTGAGCATGCAGAGAAGCAACCAGATCCCCCACTCTGCCACAAGGGGGTTTGGGCCCTTGCCTGTGAGTCTCAGAGGCTGAGGAAAGGCCCTGTGGCCATCTTAGGTTTCCTCCTGTGAGGAGAGGCAGGGTCTTTTTTATTTGTTCTGGCTGCTACTGACAGCCACCCAGCTTTGGGCTATTCACCGGCCTGTTCTGGGCTGCCCATTCACTAGAAAATGCCTTTGAGGCTTCTGTCTCTGCTCCTCTCTCGGCACGTCTCCTAGCATTTCTACGTTATGAATGTCTCACTTAATCCAGCGCTTCTGAAGACCTGTATTACTATGATTTGAACTCAAATGCATATCCTCTGGATTTGGGGTGTGGTGGCAGGTGGGGACGCCACATGAAAGGCCCGGTTCGCTACACCCCGTGCAGTCCGACACATTCCAGCCCGCCATTCACGGGTCCTGGGCGTGCACGTTGAACAGTGCTACTGTATGTCTTCACTGAGGTCCATTGTGGCACACTGGCCCCTTGTTCTAAGGTGAACTCCGTGGCCTACTTTAAGGTAAAGCTGCCAGAATGCAACCTCTCTCTCTGTTGTGATACCTTCCCCTACCGCGAATCACATGGTTTATAGTCTGCAGGATAAATCAGATTGAAAAGGAAGCTAATTGAAGGGGGCACCGTGAGCAGAGGACACTGTGCCTTTCACCGCATTCCCAGATGCTCACAGAAGCGTAGATGATGACAATTGCATCCTTTGGCCAAATTAAATGGGAGCCTGTCACATCCAATACTGCCTATATTCATACCACACAGATGTTAAAAACTTGCCTCATACGTAAGCATAGCCTCTCAGAACAATGTTTTGTTTTGCTGCTTTTCCTTTTTTTTTTACATAGTGCATTCAAATTCAGCCCCCACGCAAGAAAACATCTGTGCACCAGATAACACCCAAACAACAGGCAACAGGCAAAAGCTATGCAGCATCAAAAGCACCACTACTCCACTGGTGACACAATGGAATTCCATAATGTTGTTGCAACTCTAGGGGGTACCCAAGCCAGTCACCATCTGATATGTTTGCTTGCCATTAAGTAAAGGCCAGTTGTTTCAATGGGCAAATTTCATTAGGTGTGGCTTGGAAATTCCTTCCTACCAGTGGACGCATGCAAACATTTGGGACCCTAAGGCCCTTTCCACCACCTCAAAGTTTTAGAGCGAATATGGATATAACACATTTCAGTTCACTGATACCTGTAAGTCTAGTGACCTCAGCCAGAGGAGAGTTAAACCAACTTCCTCAAGTTATCATCAGTCTAAGAAAAGCAACTGTGTGGACCAACAATAGTCTCCAACAAGCACACAAATGCAATAATAGATTGTGTTTTATTCTTAAGGCTTAAACTAATTTGTTTTTCCCCCTAAGATCAGCACCTGTCTAAACAGCTAGATGCCTGGAGAGAGAAACCATTGTTCTGCTGTCTCCTGACTGTCCCCATTCATGACAGATCCGCAAGGAAAGGTTTCTTCCTCGCTCAGAAATGTGTGTAAAATTCCATGTGGTCACATAGTAGAAGAGTCTCTCTGTGGAGATAGCTCTCTAAATAAAGAGTCTCTAGCTAAGGCCAGGGGGTAGGTTTAAGACCAATGTATGGCAGGCTAATTACAGAAAACAGCGCGAATTAAAGGGTGCGAATGAGAATGTTGAAGATGATGCCTCGCGCGAAAAAAAGAGAACGGAGTTTATTGGGATTCAAGTCTATTCAAAACTATTTGTCACAACTGTACAAATGTACAAAGACTGTTGAAAAAATCATATAGTTAATGGTAAAAGAAATCAAGTTCAGATAAAAGTTCTAACATGCTTAGATACTGCTGCGCATTCTAACAAAGATAAAGCATGATAAAGTGCGTTGCATACAAATAGGCCTATATGAGAAAAGAGCCAAAACCCCACGAAGTTCATATGCACAAGGTACATCGGGGGCATCTTTTTCTTACACAGATGCAACATTATACATTGAGCAAACCATTAAAACTTAATCTTAACAGTAAAAGAACAGATGGACAACTTGACAAAACATTGTGGTTGTTGATTGATTACAGGCTACTGTGAATAGACAAAAAAGTAAAACGACAGTGCTCCATGTGCTTTGGGTCGCATACTTGTGGAATGAATGCATTCCATCTCCATGGGTCTTTACAAGGAAAAGTATAGTGTGCCGTGCATTTCTCTTTGCGCTTACACCGTGTAATTAAACTATACTACCAGAGCATACGTTTAAGATGAGAGCCATCTGTTCAATATGTATCAGTATTATATAACAGTGTGAAGTGAATGGAGATGTAAGTTGTACATTAAAACACTGCTCAACGGAGAAGGCCTAGTTTAAACTTTCCGCGCTGTTTGGCAAATGTTTACAAGTAACTTCAATCACTCACCCTCAAAGTCAGACAATATCCCCTCAAGATGGTCATTCACAGAAATATTTGACATCCTGAATTCTGTGCACAACAGTTGTCCTAAAAGGCACTCAGTCGTTCAAAATGTACTTTTCAGATATGTGCGCGATGAATTCCGTTTGAATATCCAGGCAAACTAACAAAACTTTTGTAGTCTTTAATTACGTAAATTGCAACAAAAAAGTTGCGATTTCGCTCAATTCCGTTTACATCCGAGTGCGCACAGCAACAACACAGCGGCTCCCAGTCTACACTCTGTTCGAACAAATCGCCAGATAGATGCGCCCCCTCCCCCTGGTATCACTCTTAGCGCACGGTCCTGCCCCTTGGAACACTCAGACGCGGGGATCTCTCTCCACGCTTCACCTAACCCTCGTGCTACACCTGGACTCCGGGGAAAATGTCTCCCTTGTTTCAGTCTTTGCTAAGCGCATTAAACGATCCAGTGAGGCTATAGGCAGAGGGGAGGGGATAGATGTTGATCTCGAGCCCCCTAAAACGCATCGGTGTTCTTACTACTAACTACTAATCCTCAACAGATGAAACGCTACCACACAATTTTAAGGAATTTAAACAAGAAGAAGCGGGTCAAGAAATGGTGCAAGTGATTGTGTGGTGTGGTCATGTGAATGGAACACTTTCCCTTGCAAAGATTATCACAGGATCTATATAGTGGTTTCGTTTTAATGGGCCAGGGGTTCTCATTACTCGGGGTATTATGGAGCTTTGTGGGGGGTTTCAGACCTCAAAGACACAGTTCTTGAACTCCTTCATTCTTATGGATACTTATGGATACTTTTGCTTTTGCTTACACCTCAAAGAAATAAACACTTTATTTTTTACTAAATACATATCAGGGAAGATAGATGAATTAACAAGTTAATTAACAGTTTTTTAAGAATGTAAATGAATGGTTATGGTCTTATTGTCTTATCTGTGTGAGTCCAGTGAAGTTGACTGGGAGAGGGTGGATGACCTGGATTAACTTTAAGGGTTAACCTTGAATCATGAGTCTGGCCTTCTGCTGCACTTTGTTCTCTAACTTTTAGGAGACGCAAACTAAAGTTGCAAATATAGCCGAACCACTATTTTATTATACTCTTTTAAGCTTTCACTAAGCTCATCTATATTTTGACACTGGTTAGGCTAACAGCAATCTGAGCAGTTTGATTACTGGATTTTTTGTTTGTTTTTTTAAGTCTTTTATATCCGTAGAATGCAGTCTGATCTAAGAAGTCAGGCAATGACCCATACGTTTTTAATCACTTCAGTATTTGCACATTTTGAATAATGTATAGTTTGTCATCCATTGTGTTGGCCAGCTCTACTGACAAAACAAACAATCCCCAATCCAATCCACCCATTTTAGCTCAGTGTTGGATCACTGTAATTCTGGCATAAAGCTTTGGCATAGCTTGTGCAAACCACCACACACTCAGAGGTATCAGTGAGAATGTCCCTTTTTTCAGAACACAAGCCAATCCCCACCACCACTCCTCTCTCTCTCTCTCTCTCACACACACACACACACACAAACTTCTTTTTATCCCTCAAAGTGATGCCGCCAGACTGCTGTCTTTTCTGTCTCACTGCACTTGCCCTTCAGTCCCACCGCCACCCTCCTCCCCCTTCAGCCCAATGGGCAACACTAGCCAATTAAAAAATCTGGAGTGATGAGGAGACCCGTTTGAGTCGGCCGTTCCCATACTCGTACACCGCACTGCGCCGCGCCACTCCTCGCTGAGTCTGAGCCATAAACTGAAGTGGGTCCTCATTAGACATATGAGCCTGGTACATTAGGGATTACTGTCACCGCCTCTTTTCAAAGGCCAGAGAGATGGAGGCAGGCCACGGGTCTGAGAGGGCCACTTAGTAAAGCTGGTAGAGATGGAATGAGGGAGGGTGGAGATGCTGGAGACACTACTGATGGTGGTAGGGGTGGAGGAGGAGGTGGCTGCAGTGGTGGAGGCAGTGCTGGTACTGTGCCTACTCCGTATCGGCGCTGCTAATTGTTCTTGTCAAATCCTTGCTGGCTTATGGGGCCAAACCACACAACCCAAGTGGTCTATAAAAAGGCCGTTTTTCATGAGTTTGAATGTTGGAAAGCAATGAAAGGACGGAGAGAGATTAATCTAGTGAGCGTGATGCTGGCATCAGTGGATCCTAGCCAAGCTTGTCGGTGGACTGGAGGCCCACTGAAGTGACGAGGAAGTGAAGAGGGTGGGGTGAGGCGAAAATACGAGAGTGCTGACCCTCATGCAGTCATTATTACAACACTGTAATGGCCTGTTCAAATCCTTGACCAGGCAGACACTATGAATTGAAACATGTTTCCATTTATCGCGTTACTGCAGCGCGTCAATGGCTGCACTGATTCCCCTTGAAAATGAAAGAAGCCTCTTAGTGAATGATGGTGCATAGACCGATTATACTTAGGGTCAAGCGAGACTACACCCTCTAAAATGATAAATAAACAAACGAATGCTTTCAATTTCCTGAGGACTGCAGTTCCATGAAATGTCTCTCTGAGAGGAGAATGGAGTAGGGATTTGAAAAGGCTCAGTCAGTTTCCCCTAAATTCAGCAATAATTTCTGCCAGACACAAATTGAAAGGTGGTCGTCTGGGTTTATTTCATCCTTTTTTCAAATATTTTACAATTGGCATAGAGGTGACCCAGAGAGTTCAAAAAACACATTTCAAACACCAAACAAAATAAACAGAGGACTAGCTCACTCTGAAATTTCACTTAAATATAAACAGAGCTTTAAAGAGAATTTAAAGAATTGGTTAATAACCATGCATTAACAGTTAGGTAATTAATTCTTACTTACATTTAAGTAGGCATACTTTGCAACAACACATACTAAGTTTTTTAATTATGGGTCGATATTTTGTACTAATAATAAAAGGTCTGGGTAGTGACACTCTCTGCTGAGGATCTGTGAAGCGTGGTCACATTAATGATGACAGATTGGGGATTACCTGTGAGGCAAAGGTGCACCCTGACAGCTGTGAACGAAGCCCAGGTATGCTCTGTCCACGCTTGAGTTGGCTCCTCATCTGCCTGTCACTCTGGCCCCTTTCTCCCACCCTTGAAGTGGGCAATTAAATTGAGGAGCCGAGCAGGTCAAGTCAGGCTCGCTCCCCTCGGACAATAGGCGACCTTTGCCCTTTTGCTCCTCACCTGCCTCTGGGACAAAGATAAGAGGCTCTCGTCCAAACTCGAGGTATGCTCACCCCTTCAGGATCTCAAACAGTCATTTATTCCAATAATTTACTTTCAAAGAGAGTGGGCAAGTGCAAGCGGAGAGGACCGTGGGAGGAAATCGAGTCAAACAGTCTGGAAAAAGCTGCAGCACCACAGGCCATTGCGGTGCATGTTTTCCATGCGCAGTCGCATCTGCTCCCCTGTTTGCTATAGTGTGTCTATCTGTTCAACTTAGCCAGGTTATGGCCACTAGCAAGCTCACCTTCCTGTTTCCCCCCAGCTGCCATTCCCATGAATTATTCATCTGGAGCAGCATTCTGGCAGGGACAAGGAGATTAATATTTGTAGTCGGGACTGATGCTGCTCAACTGACCACAGAAGCGAGAAAAATCTGATCAAAGGCTGGAGGGTTTGTATGAAAAGAAGAAGAAGAAGAAGAAAAAAAAAAAAGTGAAGCACTGTGTCCGCCCTACAGAAAGCAATGGATTTCTCTTTCTCTTTTTATATTCCCTGGATCCAATTACATTATTGCTCTCACTGCACAGAATGTGTCATACATTATAAATGTGTTGATTCTATCCTAAGGTCCAACAGCATGTTTGAAATGTCAATGAAGATATTTGTGTGTGTATGTGTGTGTGTGTGTGTGTGTGAGGGGGGGGGGGGGGTGAGCGAGAGCATGTGTGTGTGTGTGTACTTGCCTGTGTAGGGATGTCTCTCAATTCAAAGACTATAGCCGCTGCCTCTGCTTTTCTCTCAACATGACCTGAACTCTGCTTCACCCAAAAAGATATCCAGGGCCCAGCAGCCACCCTGCGGCTTCCCAGACAAGAATCCCATCATCCCCAGCAACTTCTGTGAGCAAACACTCCGCCAAGCCGGCTAATTGTCATAGACATTTATCGCATTGCTCAGACATGGGCAACCATGACCATGCTGTTTTCTGGGTTTTTTTTTAAGTGAACAGCTGACAGTGGCTGATGAGGAGAAGGAGGGGTGGGGGAGGTGGGGGTTTCAGGATTATCCCCCATAAATACTCCCAGGTGATTATCAGTCAGCTGGCCCTGACCACCTTCAAGGCACAAACTGCTAACCATTTAAAGCATGGCTGCCAGACATTCAACACACCAAACTATATTAATGTCAGACTGCAGCCGGCAGTGAAACACATTTGAACCTAATCTAATATGTACTAGGCAGATCATAAAATCTTTAAAACACAATAAATTCTAGTAGGCCTATGCCAAAACGGAAGTGTATTGTGTTGTTTAGCAGCTTGGGACATGAAAAACAGCAGGCTATGCTTATTCAATGGATATATGTGTCTACTGCAGATTCCACTGGTGGATGTTAGGATTTTATATACCGTCAAGATTGTGACTTTAGGCCGAGGTGAGGTCTTTTACATTGATTGGTTTGACATCCACTTAAGGCAACAGAATTGCGAATGGTTGTTCACAACATCCGCGAGCTATATTGTGAACTGCTGAAAGAAATGCTCTGCCTACATCTAGATGAACTGTGAGTATTCCACAGCACTTTATTGCGCAACGACCTTTCAGATATTTTATGAAACCAGATAGATGCCCGCTATTTCACCTGGTGGTGCAGCACCTAGGCACAGTGGCCAGGAGGCACATATTAACCGCACGTCCCAGGACAGCTGTTTGGTCAGGGCTCTTAAATAATCGTGTCAGTGTTGTGGGGAACAATTAACACGTCTGTCAAGTTTCCTTGACGAGATTAGGCTGCAGTGCCCTAGAGCTGTAGCCTAGCTGTAGCTGGTTCATGCCCGTAGAGGTAGAAAATGAGAGGTAAAAGAGGTAAATTCTCTTTATTGTTCCGTTCTGAGTTCCAAACATAAGACCGTAACGCTAATTATTTTCAGACAACCTAGAGTTAATAGTTACAGTTGGTTAAGTTAGCATTAAGAAAGGCAAACAAACTGCCGTATTTTTTATCTGACATTTAAACTGATCTTCCAAAATAAACAAATATACCTACATAAATGTTTGGTGACTAATGCAGTCCTTTGTCGTGTCTTGTGTACTGATAGCCTAGGCCTACTTTCTTTTACCTGTGGCACGGTAGGATGCATCATCAAATAGTCTTATTGCATAGCTCCCCACTGCCACCTACTGGGATTGCATACATTCTACAGTGTCCGTTACTATTTTGATGCCCTTGACGATTCTCAGCCACAATAGATGAACAAAAGCCCCGCTCGTCAAAGCATCAACATCAGAGTGATTCGTTACTTTGACACTTTTACCTTTTGACATGAACAGATTCAAAGGGGCTGATTATGGCACCAACCCCTCACATAGGATCACACGCAAAATCTCTCCACTGGGCCTGGAGTAATTTATGCAAAGGCATTACTGAATTTACTGAACCAAAAACAAAGGCGCGGCATTTTTGCATCCTTTTTTCCACACCCTCAACTCCATATTTTCAGCGAAAAGGAGAGAGACGCAGAGAGAGAGAGAGAGAGAGAGAGAGAGAGAGAGAGAGAGAGAGAG